>PVKN010000249.1:69066-91595 GCA_004027915.1 Capromys pilorides | reverse complement strand
TTTGTTTGCTTGTTGTGTTTGTTTATTTCTTTATTTATTCATTTTGTGGCTGGCTCAGCCTGCCCTGGTGGTGGCGCTGGCGCAGCATGTGGTGCCGGGGATCGAACTGCAGTCCCCGCAGTTGCCTGAGCCCTCCCAAGCAGGCGCTTTAGACCACTGAACCATCTCACCGGCCCCCCATTCTGTTCTTTCAAGAGGCTTAGAGGGGGTACCTGGGGCATCATGGCTACTTTTGCTGGACTTGAGGCCCTGAGATTGTGCCAAGTGCATACTCAGCTGGTCATGGATGAGTAAAGAACTGAGAGAGAAGCCCGGGAGATGGGTCTGAAGGGAGAGAAAGTGCAGAAGGCACAGGTGTGGCCCTGTGCAGATGTCCCCCACCCCTGTTCCCGCGTGTGACAGCCAAGCAGTCAGGGTGATCACAGCCAGCAGCTGTCCTGTGGCTTGTTTGCAGGGCAGGCTCTCAGAGGGGTCTCAGCCAGTGATAGGCAGGCATTAGAAAATAATTCCCCAGGTCCCCTGTCCCCCATCCTGAGGTAAGAAGCTCTCGTGTGTTTTCCACTCAGTCTCCCAGAAGTGCCCCAGATGCCCAGCAGGACTGAGCCCTAGTAGCCCCAGTAGCCTCCAGTGGGGCAAGCTTCTTGAAACAAGCCCTTGTTTCACATTGTTCCCTTCTCTACTACACTGTGTTTCTCCCAAATAAACTAGTTATGTTCAAATTTGGGCCTCAGGAGCTGTTTCTGAGGGAGCCCAAACTAGGTCAGGAACCAGGGAAGCAGGAGCTATGGGGAAGGCCAGAGAGAGGGCCAACAGCGCCTCAGGGCATGGAACCCAGCCTTGAGGCTACTGCCTCCCTCAGAGAACAGAGGTGTTCCCTTCTTGTCTACTGAAGTCTGCAAGTCACCGGGTTCCTTTTTTCAAATTCCCAATTGCACCCCCCTCCCTAACGAACCTTCTCTGTTTTTTCAGAACAGTTACAATGTGCTAGCAGAACTTTCCCATCTGTGAGGGAAAGGATTTCCCCATGATAGGCCTCTGGGTGGGGTCCAGCAGGAGTGCCTCTGGCTGCTGACCCCCTGGGCTGGGCCTGGGCCTTAGACACAGCTTTCCTCAGGGCTCAGCTCCTCCTGGCCCATCTACCTCCTCACTATCTCACAGGCAAGACCAGGGTTCCAGAATTCTTAGATTCCTAATGCAAGAGCAGCCTGCCCCAGATGTGTGGCCCTTGGCCATCTGGAGGACAGACATTAAAGGGGCCACCATCAGGCTTGGCCATACTTGCTCAGAGAACTTGGGTTTGCTTTACTTTATTTCCAGTCCCCTGTGACAGCTCTGATCTCTGGTTGCCCAGGGAAGAAGTGGAAAACACTGCACCTCAAACATAAGCTGCTGACCGTGTGAAACGGGAGTGGGGGCTGCCTCTGTCAGCACTCTCAGTTCAAGGGCACTTTGAGGGATGCATTCTGGGAAAGCAGGGAGAAGCCCACGGAGCTTGGGGAAGGGTGTCCAGAGAGTCACCCTCGTTCTGCCTCTGCACTGAAGCACAGGAAGTAAGGAGAGGGAGAGGAACCTGAGGAGGACCTTCTGGCCAATGCATCCTGTGGGTGAGCCAAGGCCTGGGAGGTGGCTTGGAAGTGAAGCAGGCTTCAGTGTGTGCCAGAGCTCTCACATGCCCACTCCCCAGGTAACTCACATGTACCTCAGGTGTGGGCACTTGTGCCCATTTCACACACAAAGAAACACATGTATCTCAGCCAAACTAGTAAAGTCCCAAAGTGAAGCCATGTCTTGACCTCAAGTTTTGCTGATTTCGGAGCCTATGCAGATGCTGTTGGTACAAAGCCTCACTGTGTTCCTCTAGACACCTGGAGGACCAGCTGCCAGGTCCTATTCTTGTGGGCTACGAGTTGTTTGTTGCCTCGGAAAGTCAGCTTCCTCCTCTGGAAATTGAAATGAGCAGGCCTTCCAGTCTTCTGCCCCTCACCTTGGGTGTGCAGCAGTTGGGCAGCGTAACACACAGCCGGCCTGTAGGAACCAAAGATGGGAGCCCCACACGTGGCCTTGCTAAGACTCCCAGGTGCTTGAGCAGCTGCTCTCTGATGGATCAGGCTGTCCAGGGCCTCTGTTTCCCACTGCAACTCCCAACACATGTGTATCAGCTCTCTGTGATGCTGGGTGCCAGCTCTGTCCCACTAATCTATTTCTAGGTAATAAATGACTTCGAAGCTGGGTGGCCCCAAACAACCACTGTTTCATCACTCTGTTCACTCGGGTGCGTTTGACTACGCGATTCTTTGTAGGGCATGCATATGTGGTGTTCAGCTGGTGGGTGGATGGTTCTGGGGCCCTTGCTTTTGTAGCTGGAACCCAGGTAGCAATGGCTACCAGGCTAGGCTTGCCCAGTCCTGTCCAGTAGGAGAGTCTTTCTAACATCCAGCTCAGAGGAGCAGAGCACCTCCCTGACACAGGGACCAACAGTAAGCTCAAGCGAATAAGAGCCTCTTATGCAGGGCCACTTATGAGCCAGCCTTGGAGTCATCTCTGAGGCTTTGGGGTCATCCTGTGTTGGCTGACACAGTCACAAGGTAGCCCAGATTAAAGGGAAAAGGACATTGTTCCCACCTCTTCTTGGACTGAGTGTCGAAAATTCAGGCTCTATTTCAAAAGCACCATTAACTGGGCTGGGGGTGTAGCTCAGTGGTAGAGCGAGTGCTCCTTCTGCTTGTACAAGGCCTTGGGTTCCATCCTCAGCACTGAACAAACAAAATATGTAGATGAAGAAACCGAAAGCATCAGCATCACAAGGGGCCATCGGACCCTGCTGGCAGCCCTCCCCACCCGACCCCTTCTTCCCTCTATCCTCAGGCAGCCGCACTCCACCAGCCAGGCAGTCAACTCTTACCTCCCCTCTCAGCAGTGATCTGAAATATTCATTCATTGAAAGCCTCAGGGTCTTCACATGTTACTCCCCCAGGGACATTTTCACTTTAAAATGGTGGCCCCAGAATGCGTGGCACAACCAAAGGAATGCATTGCTAATGGTGGAATTCCAGGCATTTACCACAGGCCAGCAGGGGGTATATTTTTCGGCCAAGGGACTTTCCTGCTGAAGTAAGCTGGCGCTCGGTCTACACTGAGCGCATGAACACCAAAGCGTGGCCGCTGAGGCTCTGCAAGCAGCCGGGACAGCGGTTTCCGCACCGCACGGGGGCTCTCCAAGCCTCACTGAGAATCAGCACTCAGGTGATGCGCGAGGGGAGGGGTTGATGTTTCTGGGTCACGCTGCTTGTTGGCTCAGAGCCGCGCAGATTTACCGCTCCGCGGTGTAACGGGCAGATTAGAGAGAGTGGTGTGCACAGAATCCACGTTTGTTTGAAATTTAAAATATTTATGTAGCGTTGGCTCCCCCAGAGCATTCTGCTTCCTTTGCCTCGTATTTCTCAGCGCTCGCAAATTCGTATGTTAGAAATGAGGAATGTGTCAAAAAAAAAAAAATGTTATAGGGTAACAACCTGATCTAGATAATGCTAATTTCAAACAAAAGGGGGGGGAGGACTACTTAGGTCCATCACACACACACACACACACACACACACACACACACACACACACTTACATCAGCACCACCAGTGCCAGGACTTGGCTTATCTTACTGTTTTCTTGCTTTGGGTCAGCTGGATGGATAGGATGAAGTGTGGAATGGGTGCGGCCACGATATGTCAGCTTAAAAAACATAGATGTCAGCAATTTCTACGCATGTTCCTTTTAATTTGCCTCACACCTTTTAAACCTAAGCTTGTAGTTAGCTCCATGGGGGAGGGGTGGAGAACTTTGTGGAAGGGTCTGAAGGGAGGTGCTGAAGACATCAGATGTGACTCTAAGTGCACACTTACCTTGTGCCGGCCCTGTTCTGAGTGTTTGCTGTGTGTGTGCTGACTTCATTTAGCTGTTACCATGACCTGGATGGCCAGTTGTGAAGTTGTCCGTCTCTAACAAATGAGGGCTATGAGGTACAGCAAGGTAAAACAAACAGCCCAAAGCTGCAGAGCTGAGAAACAGTATCACCATCTGGCTGAGGGCTCTTTCTCTTCATTTTAATGGAAATCTTGAAAGGTAAGAGTAGTTTTTTTTGAGGGGGGGTGGTGCTGGCTCAGGTTGCCTTGAGGGTGGGGGTGGGTATCAAACCTCTGTCCCTTGTGCTTGACTGGGAATGCCCGAGCAGGTGCTTTAACCACTGAGCTAACCCAAAAGCTCCCCCTCTTTTTTTTTTTTTTTTTAGAATAGAAACATTTATTGAGAAAGAAAGATCCAGTGAGACAAGAAGGGACCCAAAACTGGATTTCCCTGAAGTGTAGTTCTTACAACTCTGAGCTTTGCATTCTAGCAGTTATCCTCAGGAACTCTCTTTTGGCCAACAGGCAATGGCTCCTTGCTGTGTAGGCTGCCAGCCACCCTCTGTGTTACCAGCCTTGGCTGTTGGTGGCTTTTGGTGTCACCGACTCTTAGTGTACCAGCTCAGCCTGCCCTACTTGAGGTAGAAATTGCAAGTGGATAAAATGCACCCCGCAAAGAAGCTTTTATTAGGACTTAGGCTGTGGGCATAATGCGAACGAGGCAGGATTGACCCCCTGAGGCTATGAGGAAGCCGCTTATGAGAAGACAGAAGCAGGCCCACATGACTGCAATATCAGACTTCCCATTCACACATGGGCAGTGGAGGGGCTGCACCTGACTGAGGAGGGTTGCAGAAGGGTGAAATCACCCACAGAGGTCACAGGGCAGAATCTGCTGGGGAGGACCTGTGACCTATCACAGCCAAAGCAAGCTATCTCTTGGAGTGGCAGGGGTGTCTGATGTGGCTATGACTGGCTGCAGAAGGTAGCATGGGGTGCTTTTGTCCAACCTTGAGGCAGAGGTGGGACTTGAGCTCAGGCAGTCTGGTCCTAATGCCTGGGAGTCCAACAGGGCACCTATTGGTTTGGTGTCTATGCCTTCAGCCTGGAGTTCAGGGACAAATTCTTATCAAATTTGGTTCAAACAGGAAGGGGTTCTGTGCTGCCAGGTGAGGAAGAATTAGCTAAGAAAGCTTGCTGGGTGAGTGTGAGAGGGGCTCTGCTTTCCAAGCATGGGGATTCCAAGCTGTTTGGGAAACAGAATTGAAGTCCTGTTTGCAAAATTTGCCCGGGCAGTACCAATAGGGACCTCTATCCTGTTCCTGTACCATTCAGATCCCATGGCCACCAGGAGGGCACCCAGGGCCTCTTTCCCTAGGACAAATGTTTCTAGGAATATGTTTCTCAAGCACACAAAAGCTGCCAGTGTCATTACACCAGGCTTCGTTCAGCAAACAGTCTGGTGTTTGGTTGAGAGTTATTTATGGATCTTGGCACGGTCGAGTGCAAAGCACATTTTGAGGAGCCAGGAAGCCTGGGGCCCAGCCTCAGCTCCACCAGAACATGATGTGGGATCCTGGGCATGTGTTTTCTCTCTGTGAGTTTCTGTGTCTTCATCCAGAAACTAAGAGGCTGGATTATTTGATTTCCAAGTTCCTGAGAGGCCCAAAATTATAATGATACATTGACAAATCAGCAAAGTAAGTCAACAAAATATCTAAAGCCCAGGAACAAAAGCAGGAGAGAGAATAAGAGAGTGGTGGGCGAAGAGGCCAACCCATGCCAAACTGAAAACAGGACAGAGAGATGGAGTTGTCGATTTCCAGCCTGCAGAACCACCATGACCTCCCAGAATGCTTCTCTGCCTTGTGGGATTATGAACTGAAATCCCCTTAATGGGGAAAAGTCTCTCATTGCAGACTAATTTCCAGCAGGAAAGATTTAAATGCAAATAGGAATTAGTTCATGGACTTAAATTCATACTAACATGTAAATTGATGGACATAGGATTTATTCCAAAGAATAGGCTTTGAAGGATGGGGTCCAGGACAAGGAGCCTCAAGACAGAGAAAAGAAAAAGCATTCTGAAGTTCTTTTTTTTTTTTTTTTAATTTTATTTATTTATTTTATTTGTTTGCTTGTTGTGTTTGTTTGTTTCTTTATTTATTCATTTTGTGGCTGGCTCAGCCTTGCCCTGGTGGTGGCGCTGGCGCAGCATGTGGTGCCAGGGATCGAACTGCAGTCCCCGCAGTTGCCTGAGCCCTCCTAAGCAGGCGCTTTAGACCACTGAACCATCTCGCTGGACCTGAAGTTCTTTTTGATAACGGCTATGAAAGAGTCCAATTACACAATTGGTCTACACCTCAAAGAGCCACATGGGTGAGATTTCCAGTTCTGAGAGCTAGAGAGGAGAGAGGCTAGTCCAGCTGAGGTGACGGGAGGGGGGGAGCACTGTAAGAGCTGGATCTCCCAAGCCAATATATGCCCATGTGACCAGCCAGAAAACTGACCTTGTTTTTCAAAGGGCTGGCAAAGGAGCCACGTGCCTAGCTGGCCTGGATCACAAGGCAGAGGGGCACATGGAGGGAGGCCAGGATGTGCTGAGCTAGCGGGCTGGGTGCTAGTGGTGTGCAACTCTGCAGACATTTTGTTCTTTTGATGTCCTCACCTTGTAGGAAAGTAGTGGCTTGTGTTCTAACCAGCTGTCCCTGGCCATGATGTTTCACATGATTTACTAAAAGGAGGAGGCCATTTGTTTCTCAATGCAGTCACTGCGAGTGAGTCGCCCAGTGATGGATGGAAGAGGCACCGGCACAGAGGTGCTGAGGATCCCAGCCCTGATGCCACCAAGGCACCACTGAGGAGAGAGAGTGAGTGTGGAGGAGGGGTAGTGCTTGCCATGCGTGCTTGGCATTAGTCTAGAGGCGGATGACCACACCACCTGCTCAGAGGGTAAGACACAGCCGGAGACAGCCTGGGAAATCTGTAGCCGTGTCCAGTGAGTGTGTGGAGGCCGGGGACAGAGCACTAGGGCATACGACTGCATTTCCTAGCCCAGGCCAGCCATGCAGCTGTCCTTTCTCAATGTCCTTCTGGAAAAGGCAGAAATCATTCCCTGTTGCTGTGAGATCTGGTGCCAAGATGTCCTCACAGCTCTTAGTGCACTGCAAGGGCTTCTTTCCCGCAGCATGGTCACTGAGCATGAGACCTGTTGCCCCAGTTATCCTGCTGTCTTCTCCTTGGTTACAGCCCCATCTTGCAGCTCTCTTCTTCCTGCTCCTCTGAACGTTCTTAGAAACCTTGGTTTTGCTGCAGTCCCTGGATGAGCCCAGGGTTACAGTACTCACCTAGCACAGGGTGGCTGAGGCTGGTTTCCAGGCAGCATGGTCCTTTCAGGAGCACTCTGGCTGGTGGGCAGAGGCCTAGGGTCTGGATCTAAAGTTGAACCTGAGCCTTGTGCTAGTGCAGCAGCCTGAGCAGGGCTGGGGCATAGCAGATGGGCAGGGGTGACTGTGGGGGCAGGTACCAGGGGTGCAGTACTCCCAGGCTGAGGACAGAATGTGCCTCTGGGGCTTGAAGAGCAAGGCCCAGGTCCGACCAGGTGGGCTAGGGACTTCAGGGACAGGAAGCCTGAAGGTATGCAGGAACTGGGGTGGCGCTCCTTTCTGTCCCTCTGGAAATAGGGAATGAATGGTGAGCATAAAGGCAGACACCCATGTGCAAGATGGTGATGGCTCTGCTCACAAAGATAGTGTGACAGCCTGGTTCTTGTGACTGGGTTCAAGGTAGGAGGGGCCAGAGCTGGCCTGTGTCACCAGCATCCTTATGGCTCTGCATCCACCACCCTGCCCTCTCTAGGGGAAGAATTTAGCACAAAGCCCACAGAGTAGGCAGAGTGCTCTGGTGAGAGATGAGGTCTGGGGAGGAAAGGGTGACACTTTCCAGCTAGGTGACAAGACAGGTTTGTTTGTTTGTTTTTGGAACTAGCCATTGAACTCAGGACCTTGCACTTGCCAGGCAAGACAGTTGTAATGAAGGGGCTGCTGAGGGAAGTGGGAGCAGAGAGGGCACACCCAGGTTAAGGTGGCAAAGCATGCAGGAAGCCACCCCCACTCCTAGGCCAGAATGCGTGGGGTCACTTCTAGAACCTCCAGAGAGTAAATGGAGGAATACAGGGGAGGGGAAGGGCCACCCAACAGGAGCAGTGGCTTTCAGCAATGGGACGGAGGTAATAGGAGGTGGCCTGCCGTGCAGGGAGTTGGAGGAATAAATGCTCTAGTCCAGATCGCCTGCTGGCTGTCCTGACGTGAGAGGCCCACCCAGGGGATCCACACAAGCCTGCCTCCTGGGCTCAGAATGGGTGCTGGAGGCAGAGAGCACATCTGGAGGGCCCAAGAGGAGCCCACACTGGGAGTAGCCCCAGGACAGGCGCAGAGGGGATGGGAGGGCAGGGGCTTCTGGATTGCAGATTGGCTGGGGAGGGAGCAGAGAGCTAGGGAGGTTGGCAATAATGTCTTGCTGGTACTCGAGCTGTGCTGGGGACATTCTCTGCTAAGAAAGGACCTTTCTGACACCTGCAAATGGCACCACATGACCACAGTGGGAGGATTCTGACCTCAGGTAGACTGAGTTGTTATCCCCTGTCTTACATGGGCGCTATTGCCGAGTCCAGGCTGGGCCTTGGTTCCTCTTCAGGTCAAGTTGAGCTCTCGTGGTCCTATGTGATTCCCTTTATCCTTACACACACACACACACACACACACACACACACACACACACATACATACCTTGCCATTTCCTCTGGAAAGCTTCCCCGGTGGGGGAAATGACTGCACCGTTGTGCCCAAAGTGGCCCTGCCCTATCTCTGCTAGGTCCCACCAGTTCTTGGTCCTGATGGCGTTGTATGAGATCATCAATTGCCCCCTGAGGCTCTAACCTGGAAAGCCAGGGACTGGATTGGCTCTGATTGCCCAACGGGCACTTAATAAGCTGCATCAATGCAGGCACTGCCAGGAATTAATCAGGAAGGACTGAGGTGACTTCAACTTTGCTCCAGAGAATTCTGTGTTTTTATTTTGAGCCCCCAACATGAAGGCCATGGGTGCTATGGTGCCCTGCCCTGGGAACTCTACATGCAAAGCAGAAGTCCCTGGAGTGTCTGTAGAGCAGAATCTGCTGCCCTGGTTTATGTGGTCACGCCTGCAGAGTGAAAGAAGCTTCCCATGGTAATATAATTTCAGCAGCACAGTGGTAAAAACAGCGAGAGGCGATCTCCAGCCTCCTATTTATGAAAACAATAGCTCAAGTTTATGGTATGAACGGTAACCACAGCCACTTCATTCCTCTCCAGCCACCCTCTCTCCACACACAGAAACACCACACACAAACCCTGAAATACACACATACTCCAATAGCCACAAGGTTCAGAGAAACCTATATACACATAAGTTCATAGATATTTATGTGTGCACATATAGCACACACACACACACACACATCCCTATATCAGCATGAACACATAGAGCCCTGGTTTGGCTATTTTATTTGTTTTTTGTTGTTGTTTTTATTTTATTTTTTTTTTGCGGGACCAGAGTTCAAACTCACAACCTTGTGCTTGCCAGGCAGGCACTTGTGCCACAGAGCTATCTTCCCAGCCCCTGAGCCCTGGTTTGGGAGAAGGCTGTAGACTGAGATGAGCTGCCCTCTAGAAAGAGATCTCACCAGTATTCAAGCTCTTTATCTGACTCCATGAGATAAAGGAGAATGAGAGCAAAGAGCAAGAGCAAGGACGAGAGAGAGAGAGACAGAGAGAGAGAGACAGAGAGAGAGAGACAGAGAGAGAGACAGAGAGACAGAGAGACAAAGAGACAAAGGGACAGGGACAGAGCACTTTGCAGAGGCTTTTCCTGGCTCTATGTTCCCACTCTTGAAGCTCCTGATTCAAGTGAGCTGGTGCTCTTAGCAGAATGATTTAAAGTAAAAATAAGACTCTTGGTGCCTCATTAGCAACCAGAAGATCATCGGGCCCACTGCTGCCACCAAGGTGGGAGGAATGCATCCACCTGTAGGGCTGCCAGCATGGGCAGGGTCTCTACTATTTTATGAGCCTCAAGTTCCAGCTTGTAGCCATGGCTCAGGGTCCTACTCACATGTTTCCTGGCCGGCCTAGTCCTCTGTTTCCAGGATGGAAAGGGAGTTGTGCCACTCAGAGTTCAGCAAAAGAAACTGAAATTGCTCCAGATATTTTGGCCAGAAAAGGATTGAAAATGAGGAAGTCAGTGTTTTCAGAATCATTGGAATCACAACCTCCTGAGGCTGCAAAGGACTATGAGCCAGGTGACATATACAACGGCAACCAATTCTCTCACTGCTCTAGGGTCCAGATGTCCATATGCAAGTGCAGGGTGCACTTGCTCTGGAGGCTCTACGGCGTGAGTGCCGCAGCAGGCATGCAGAACCCTTGTGAAACCTCTATGCTGGGTCCCAGGAACGATTCCCAACCCTGCAGGACTGACCCATCAGGAGTGCTGCCATCTCTGTCACACCCAGGAAGGCATCCTGGGAGCAGAGAGCTGTGTTTCCTACTGGAGCTGTGAGTCGAGAAGGAGGAGGCACCTCTGTGGCTGCAGCAGCTGTGTCCAGACACTGACAGCACTGGTAAGTGGACCCTGGAGCACCCAGGCCTTTGGGAGCTGCCAGGCCCAGCTGACTACCCAGAGTAGATGATTGTGGTGGGCTCTTTTTTTTTGGGGGGGGAGTGTCTTGTTTATTACTCATCTCTTGTTTAATTTCCAGAAAAACTCACAATTTATAGTTAGACAGTGTTTTAGTCCATTTATGCTGCTATAACAAAGTACTACAGACTAGGTAATTCATAAAGAACAGAAAGTTCATTTTTATAGTTCTGGAGGTTGGGAAGCCCAAGACCAATGTACTTGGCAGGTTTTGTGCCTAGTGAGGAATACTCTCTGCTTCCAAGATCCTGCCTTACTGCTGCACCCTCTGGACAGAAGGAAGCTGTGTCCCCATGTGGCACAGGGATGAACCCATCCCTCAGGCCCCTTTATGAGATGCTAATCACAGCCCTCATAGACTAATTGGCTCCTAAGTGGCCTTATCGATTAATACCATTTCATTGGAGGATTAAGTTTCAACATCAATTTTAAGGTGCACACAAACATTCAAATCTTAGGAGGAGCTATCTTGTAGCATCAGTCTATGGTTGCATAACATGTTTTCCCGTGACCGCACGACTTCAAATAATAGCAATTCATTTGTGCTCATGGTTCTGTGAGCTGCCTGGGTTCAGCTGGGTGGTTCTTCTGTTTCACAGCTCTCCTGCTCCATGTCGTTCCCCTTTGGTGCTGCAGTCATCTGGAGCATTACTGATCTGGACTTTCCAAGATAACACCATCCACATGGCTGGCAGAGAGTGCTGGTCTTTTTTTTTTTTTTTTTTTTTTTGTCTTTTTGAGACAGGATCTTGCTATGTAGTTCAGGCTGGCCTTGAACTCACTTTTGTAGCCCAGGCTGGTTTCAAACTCACACTGATCCTTCTGCCTCAGCCTACCAAGCGCTGGTATTGTTGGTGTGCGCCACCACACCTGGCTGGTGAAAGTGCTGGTCTTAGCTGGAAGATCCGTGGTGGACACTGGCCAGAGTACTTGATTCTCCCATTGAATGGCTTCTCCACATAGTTGCTGGAGCTTTGTCACTGCATTCTGTAAAGCGAGTTTTTTGTTGTCATTTGGATACAGGGCTCTGCTGTGTAGCCCAGACTGGCCTAGAACTTGCATCGATCCTCAGCCTCCTGAGTGCTGGAATTACAAGTGTGTGCCACTGTGCCTGGCCAAGGGTGTATTTTCAACATGATACAGCAGAATCCACAGATTACTTAAGGTCTGCTTTTGAAATTTACACAGTATCACTTTCACCATGTTTTACAGTTCAAAAGAAGACACAAGGCTAGGCTGAGTTCAAGGGAGGAGCAGGAAATGCGCTCTATCAGTGGAACAAGTGGCGCACCCACCTTTAGTCTCCTGACCACCCATTAGTATACCCAGGCCATGTGATGCTGATGGAGTTGACGGCTCTACCTGGAGTGCAGTGTGAGCCATCAGAATATCTTTTCTACTGTGACATGATTAGGCCAGGAATGGCCACACAACCTGAGTCAAACCAAAGAGGCAATCAGACTCACCCTGGAGATTTCTGTTAGAGACTTCAGGAAAATATGGTCTTTATCTTCCATGCCAAACTTAAACCAGAGCAAAATGACAAGATGCTACCACCATCTTGTTATTACCAGAGAGTCTAACAATGAAGCCAACAATAAAAGAGCCAAAATCGAGAGGAAAGAAAGGAAGAGACTTAGTCTGGATGACGCAATGTAAACCCTGAATATAGCAAAAATTTTGGATGCCATGCACATCTCTGGACAGGACTGGCAACGTGCCAGGGACACAGGTAGGGGCTGTGCCTGTCCTTTCCTGTGACTTACTGCCAGGTGGTGAGTTAGAATGAAAGCAGCCGTTGGATGGAATCTGACCAGCCATATGATCATTTGTTAGGAAGCGGATACAAGGAAGGTGATGTAATCTTTCTGTAGACTTGGAAATATCCCCACTCTGTGTTCAGGCCCTCTGATAAGCATTTTGCCTGCAGGATTCACTTGAGACAGGTGCAGTGTTATTCTCGCTCAGCAGAAGCCGCGAAATTTCTGGGTAGATGAGGCATCATGGTCCTCTGAAAACAGAGAGGTGACAGAGGACCAAATGGAACTCCAGACTAGAATACTGCTCAGGAGGTGCCAGGAGGCTGACTGCACTGGCCTAGTCACAGCCAAGGCGTGGAGCCCTCTATCTTAAGCCATCTAAATGGTTCTAAGATTACTATACTAAATAGGGCATCCTCCTGAGCCAGTTTAGATATGGATATTTAAAGTGGATTACGGATTCTGTATCGCTCACTTTCCCATCATTGGAATGAAATGCTGAGCACCAGCAGCTTAGGGAAGAGAGGCTTATGTTGACTCCTAGTTTTGCAAGTTATTCATCCAGGCTAGGCAGGCTCTAAGGCAGAAGGGTATGGTGGAGCAGAGATGCTTAGCGCATGGCATCCAGGAAGCAGAGCAGGGGAACAGTGCCAGATACAGTATTCAAGGCCACCCCTCCACGGTGCACCCAGACACACCCAGAAGTGTGCACCACCAGTCTCCTGGGCAGCTCCCAGGCCAGTTGAGGGGACACAGGCTTAACTATCCCAGCTTCCTATTAGGGTTTTTCAAACATTAACTAACTATGCAGGCTAATTATACTTGCATACACAATTTGTATAGAGAGAGATGTTTTACAGTGAATCATTATACACATAATACAGCACCATTCAGGTGGGATTAGATATCACACAGCCTTTTTAAAAGGATGCTCTCCCTTTCTTTGGTTTCATAGGGCAGGAAAAGAAAAAACTTTGTGAAATCTCTGAGCTGATCAAGGGAAGCTGTGTGATGCAAGGGACTTAGGGTCTCAGAGAACCACAGAGAGGCCCCAAGCTGTCTTGGAATCCTCTGACTCATAAAGAAAACTATGTGCTGATGCATAGAGGCACTTGG
The DNA here is from genome assembly GCA_004027915.1 of Capromys pilorides. Classification (NCBI taxonomy): domain Eukaryota; kingdom Metazoa; phylum Chordata; class Mammalia; order Rodentia; family Capromyidae; genus Capromys; species Capromys pilorides. The sequence continues at coordinate 78,091 of PVKN010000249.1, read as the reverse complement.
GGTGTGAAAGTGAGAAGTGGTGGCTTCTAGGAGACTTGGAAAAGAGTCCTTAAGGGCCCCAGACATAAAGAAGCTCTGAACCATGCATGGGTGGGGAAAGAAGGTACAAAGAAAGGCCTTGCTCAGCCAGAGCCTTGGGAAGACTTGGACATTGCCCTTGAGCACCACAAAGAAGCCTTCTGTGTAAGCACACAAGGTCTGAGGGTGGGTTAAGGGCTGAGCACTTCAGCACCAACAGTGTTTATTTTATTAGTAATGTTCAGCTATGATGAAACATAAGTAAAGCTTGCCATTTTAACCATTGCCCAGTGTACAAGTCACATGTGAAGTATATTCACGTTACTGTGAAATCTTTTTTTTTTTGTATTTAGTACGGGATCTACAGGGTCTCACTATGTAGATTGGACTCATAGTGATTCTCCTGTTTTCAGCCTCCCAAGTGCTGGGATTGCAGGCGCACACCACCACACCCAGTCTCAGTGCACCCTGGGGGTGGGGCTAGCACAGCACACCAGGGATCGAAACCTGGCAGCTGTGCTCTACCCAAGCAGACCCTTTAATCTGCTGAACTATCTGGCTGGCCTTAATTTTTTTTTTTTTTTTTTTTTTTTTTTGCGGGGCTGGGGTTCAAAGTCACGACCTTGCACTTGCCCAGCAGGCACTTGTGCCATGGAGCTATCTCCCCAGCCCCTAAAATCTTGAGAAGAACTCTTTTCTTTTCTCTCTCTCTCTCTCTCTCTCTTTCTTTTTTTTTTCTTTTCTTGCTCAGGCTGCCTTAAGGGCGGGTCTGGTGCAGCATGTGGTGCTGGGGATCTAGCCATGGTCCCCTGCACCTGACTGAATTTGCCTAAGCAGGCGCTTTAGACAACTGAGCAACTGTGCAAGCCCCAACTGTGAACTAAATCTTTAGAACTTTTTCATTTTGCAAAACTGAAACTCTGGACCCAGCAAACACTAAATGCCCCTTCTCCTTCCACTTCCATCTCTGGAAACCATTGTTCTTGTTTCTGAGAATTTGACGGCTCAGGAGTCTTCACAGAGGACAAACCAGGCAGCACTTATCTTTCTGGGCCTGGCTGACTTCGCTGGACACAGGCCCTCTGTGTCACCTGAGGTGTTGCATGTGACAGGATTTCTTTTGTTTTTAAGGCTAAATAATATATCATTCTATGTATTGAAAAACTAAACTGAGACAACTCTCCTAAGCAGAGTGCAATGGAGAAGGACAGGGAATTGCAATCCAGGCTGAGCCCACTGTGGTAGTCGATAGGTACATCCAGGGAGTGCAGCAGAGGGGAGATGATGAAAGGGAGAACCTATACTTTGAAAGATGAACCTATCCCTTTGAAAGATGAAAGGGAGAACCTATACTAGATATTACAAAATAGGAAGAAAATATTCAATTTGGAAAGGGAACGGGGGGGAGGGGAAGTAAGGGAAAGGAAAAGTGAGAAAAGAAGGAAAAATGGAAACAAAACTTTGTAAATAAGGAGGGGAAGGTTAAGACCAAGATAAAGCAAGACCTATATAACAAAAAAAATGTAACTTTTGTATCTTCTAAGGTCAGTCAAATCCCCTCAGGATTTACTCTGAAACCATGTACAGCTGTTTGTAGATCTTTTGTCAGTGTCAGCCATCTGGATGAGTCACGGCCATTGCTTGACCACTTTGCTCTCTAAGAAAGCCTGAGAGAATGTTTTCTCTCTAGGTGGCTCTACTTAGGCACACTATATACCTTCAATCCCTTTCCTGTGTGGCCCCATAATCTTCTTTAACAGAAAATTTGGGACATCATTGAATTATAAGATGTTACAGTACAGATTTTTTTATGCAGAAAAGACTAACCACAAAGTATATAAAGTAAAGCTATATTAATGTGCTGAACTATAAAAGGCTCAAGTCAACAACTTCTGACATGGCCAGTTCTGCTGCTAACCCACTACTATCACGGACTATTGGATTATACTGTTTTCTTTTTTTTTTTTTTTTTTTTTGAGACAGGGTCTCACTGTGCAGTTCAGGCTGGCCTTGAGGTCACTTTTTGTAGCCCAGGCTGGTCTTGAACTTGCACTGATCCTCCGGCCTCAGCCTCCTAAGTGCTGGGATTACAGGCATGCACCAACATGCCCCACTAGATATTGGGTTATTTTGATAAATTCATGCACCTACAATATTTGAATGGCAGTGGAACACCCATCTCTGACAAAACAAACAAGGGGGATATAAATGAAGGACTGTTATGTAGTGAAAAAAATAGGGTAGATATATAGCTACCTTCTCTAAGTTCAATGAGAAGAAAGATTTGTACTAATATTGTTTAGACAAGATATCAGGTCTGCATCTTGTCCTCTGAATAACTCCTACGAAGACAACAATATGCAATGTATTAATTATAACTGTCCTAACTTGTTTTGAAACTGTCTCTTTGCTATTTCTTTCTCATTAAAATTAATATTTAAAAAAACACATTGACTTCTCTGGAACACAAAACATTAAACTCAATCAAATATAAAAATTAATAAATAAAGAGAGGAAGAGGAGTTGAAGGGAGGGGAGGGGAATGGGAAAAAAAGAATTAAGATAGCCATGTGCAGGTATAGTCTCTATGGTGAAAGTGATCATTAGGTATATTTAAAATGTACTGAGAAAGTTAATTAATAAGGAAAGATTAAAAGGAGTCAAGCTTTCATGTAAGCTGTTTTGGGACAAATCCCATTGCTTTCCAGGCCTTTCCCAGGAGGTGACCTCTGCTCATTGGTGCAGACAGCTGTTGCTAGGTGAGTTGTGCCTCAGGTTACTGGGAATACTGTGGTTTTGCAAAATTCCTTGCATAGTTTCTGTCACAGGCCTATGTGTGCCAAGGCCCCTACTTCATGGTCACTTGGCTCCGCTTTTTAGATTTTGACACAGTGGTTCATTTTGATACGAATATTGAACGATCACAGTATTTAACCTATTTTGTTCATTCACTCATCTACAATGGATATTCAGGCGCTGATGCCAGAACCTGGGTGTGCAAATGTCTCTTTTGTCACTTTACTTTCAACTGCTTTGAGTAACTACCCAGAATGGGAGTGCTAGCTTTTTAATTTCTTAAAGAACCTCCATACTATTTTCCATAGTGGTAGAAGCAACAATATCTAGCTAAAGCTACAGGAAGATGGCTCAGAGAGTAAGGCACAGGAATTCTAGTCTTTAAAATAGCTTTGTTGAGCTGAGCACGGTGGCACCTGCCTGTAGTCCTAGCTACTCAGGAGGCTGAGGCAGGAGGATTGCAAATTTTAGGCCAGTATAGGCAAGGTAGCAAGACCTTGTCTAAAAATTTTAAAATAAGGGGCTGAGAGTATAGCTCAGTGGGGAGGTCTTGGGTTCAATCTCCGGTGCCACTCTCCCCAAAGCCCCTAGGAAAGGAGTATGAGGGAGTGGTTGGGAGCACTTAGAGCTGGGGTTGAATCTTAGCTCCATGGCAAACTAGCTTTGTGCTCATCTCTTTAAGCTACTTAGCTATGAGATGGTAATCATAGTGCCTTTGTCACAGGGTGTCATAAGGCCAGAAAGGAATGCTCTATTGTGCATATTTAACACGGGGGCCAAGGAGATAGCTCCGTGGCACAAGTACCTGCCTGGCAAGTGCAAGGTCATGAGTTTGAACCCCGGTCCTGAAAAAAAAACAAACAAACTGATTTAGTGCTTACCAACAGCGAGGCACAATTGTTCCCAAGTACTGACCCTAAAAACAGGCAAAGGAAATAAACAATATTATGTTCAGACTTGGAAACTGAGGGACAAAAACAACTAAACAACTTGTCCAAGTTCCCAGAGCTGATGCAGACCATCAGGCTCTAAGTCTGGCTCACAATCATTGTTACTACTGCTTTTTGGGAGACAGCAGGAGCAGGATGGGAGACATGGGAGCTGCTGAGGGCCCAGAGGCAGCAGAAGCTGGGCAAGGAAGGGGACAGCAGCCGCCTGGGGGCCAGGAGTGTCTGAGAGTCCTCAGATGTGACCTCTGAGCCCTGCCCTTATTGAGTTTGAAGTAGAGAACCGAGGCCCATTTGATAATCCGGGCAGGCATGGGTGAGCATTCAGTAAATGTGAAGTCAGGTCCGAAGTTGGTACCTCTTGGGCCCTTCTGTCTGTGACCCTTCTGGGAACTGTACACCTTTTGCAACAAGGTCAAACTTTGACATCCTGGGGGCTGGGGGTGCAGTTCAGTGGTAGAGAGCACTCGCCTAGCGTATGTGAGGCTCTGGGTTCCATTTCCAGCACTGCAGAAAGAAGAAAGGAAGCAAGCAAGGAGGACCAGATTATCCTACCGATGTCTCCCTCTGGACCCCATGACTCACACTGCTAGGAGTGGGACTGTCCTTGGGCAGCCTGAAGGCAGGCGAGGGCAAGTGGGGACAGGGCCTGGGCTCCACAGTCTCAGTTCAGAACTGTGTGTGTCACTCACACTTTATTTCCACCAAAATAAAATAGGCATTGTGGCAGATGAACTAACGGTCAGTTTGTGGCACTCCGCTGAACTGAGTCATTGCGGCTCAGGGTGCAGAAGGCCCACCCAAGGATTGCTGCCAACAGCATAAAGGGGACTGGAGGGGAAGATGGTGTGCTGTTGATCCTCCTGGAAAAGTTGTCGCTCTGGCTCTTCTGATATGAATTCAGCTGTTCTCATTGTTGGAGGAGCTCAGGTCCTCGCTTTACCTGAGGATGGCTGTGGTACTTTTCGGGGGAGCTCTGGTCCTTACCTTGAACATCACTTCCTGGCTCCCGTGTAGACCTCCCAGCCTGCTAGCACAAATCCTTCATCCAGTTGGTCCAGACTTTCTAGCTTCTACCACTGACCTTTGGGCCCAGACTAACATGAGCCATTGTCATGGATTCTTGGACTCATGGAAGACATTGCTATGGGTTCTAAGTCATCCACTGGACTCATATAGGGCACTGCTGTGGGACCTAGGCCCTTGACTGGATTCTTTGGGTCTCTAGGGTGTGGACAGATCTTCTGTACTTTTCTGCATTAGGCTCTGTGAGAATACTATTAAGTAATCCTACAAATTATGTGTCCTGTATTAAATCTGTTCCCTTGCAAACCCTACAATATATTTTAGAAGTTTCACAGAGCCTATTCCTTCCCCAAGCTTTTATTGAGGACCTTCATGGCACTTCTGCCTGGTTCCCACTCCCAAGGACAAAGGAAAACAATAGAAGCAAACAGGGAAAGCAAGAGAAAGAGGGGAAAGGGGAAGCCGGAGAAGAAAGAAACCCTCTCTCCACCAACAGCCCTCACTTGCTGGGTACTTGTCACTAATGCTGCTTCAGACTTTTGTTATCTCATCTCTCCCATCTTTCAAGTCCACAGAGCAAGATCTGGAGCACCTTTCTCTGCATTTTGAGGCGAGATTAAGTAGACAGCCAGTAGGCAGCAAATAACCAGAGAGAAGAACAAAGAAGTATTTTCATGCTTTTAAAATTTGTTTTCCGAGCAGGCTGATGATCAGGTAAACACAGTAAGTGCTTGTGAGTGGGCAGAGCCCAAATTACAGCAAATGCTCCCTGTGTGCCCCACGGATGTGCTCCCAGCCTCATTGTTTCCTCCCACCCGAAACTCGTTTCTTCTCAGCAGTCAGCCTGAAGATCTTGGGAATGCGTGCTCTCAAAACAAGTTGTTTTTCATCTGAAAATTGGGGGACTTCTGCTTTAAAAAACAGTCACCTGTGCCATAAATGTGGCTGTAAAGTGTGAGCACATAAGGGGCTCTTCAGGGAGACAGAGAGGCGGGCACAAGGTTCTCCTGCTGGAGCACAAGGACCTTTGGGGACAATGGCCAGGTGGATGGCCATCTTCACACACAGCAGCAAACAGGCTCCCCCAACATGAGTCACTCCCCCAGGCTTGCGCCTCAGTTTAGTCTGGTCACCTCCACACAGCACTGGAGCTCCCACCCTGGTCCTGACCAAAACTGTCCTTTTACTTTTCAGCTACCAATTCTTCTTCTAGAAACTTCTCTGACATACTTGACTATGTCCAGAAAGATATGCAAAGGAAGCTGCTCACCTGCCACACTGTTAGTCACAGCATAAAAGTGGCAATGGGCTGGCTGGATAGCTCAGTGGACTAAAGCACCTGCTTAGGCAGATGCAGGGACCAGCTGGCTCAGGCTGCCTTAAGGGTGGGGGTGGGGATCGAACCGCAGTCCCCTGCGCCTGACTGATGTTTCTCATGCAGGCTCTTTAATCACTGAGAAAGCCAACCAGTCTGATCTGTGTAGTGACACACTGTAGACTCTACTAAAATACAAAAACAAAACAAAGGACTGGAAGTGACCTAACAGTTCGTTGGGAGGGACTGGCAAGTTAGCTGTGGATTATGGAACAATTAATACTACTTCAATATGTGCAGATGGAGATCTGCAACCCATACGCTGGCCGAAAAAAAGTTAATTAGGTACCAAACAGTGTCCCTGTCCTCTTTGGGAATAGACCTGAAGATAATATTTTGGATGCAAATCTCGACTTCAGAGGTGACACAATGAGGCACAATAAAGTTATGGGGATGAGAAGGCAAGAAGGGCTCTGTGGATGAGCAATTTACCACTGGAGACAGCGAGGGCTCAGTTCCAGGGGATCCTCTGAGGGATCCAGTGGAACATGGGGCTGAGAACCACAAAAAAAATGGACATGAGGGCTGACGAGGTAGCTCAGCAGACTAAAACGCCTGCTTAGGCAAGCACAGGGACCACATCCCCAGCACCACAAGCCGCACCAGCCCCGCCCCCCAACTGTGAGGGCACATGCCTGTAAAGCCAGCACTGGGGAGCTGAAAACAGGAGGATCATCACAAGGCTGAGCTGTGTAGTGAGACACTGAACAACCAAATATATTTTTTAAAAAAAGACACTCGCTCTGGTGGTACCAGCAGTTGGACATGAGAATGAACAAATTGATTGCAAGACAGTGATCAGAATCTAGCCTGTTCACAGTGGAGGAAATTCTGGATTTTCCTCTCCTTCTTCCTGTTTCCCCTCCTTATTGCAAACCTTTTAAATGTATAACATGTGTACAGTACAGGGAGCAAATCATGAGTGTGTTGCTCAATGCATGTTTACAAGGTCAACACCCTGCTATGCATCACTGGGGTCAAGATTTGACAATCAACAATATCTTAGATGACACCTTCACCTGTGCCAGTCAGAATGTTTATGTGTTTATTTATTTTGGCTGGCCCAGGCTGCCTTAAGGGTGGGTGTGGGGATTGAACCGCCATTCCCTGTGCCTGACTGGGATTGCCCACGCAGGTGCTTAAACAATTGCGCTAATCTGAAAGCCCCCCCCATCCTGTCCCAGTCAGTAAGCCATCATTTTGTTCTTTTTTTTTTTGTGATACCAGGGTTTGAACTCACGACCTTGCACTTGCCAGGCAGACACTTGTGCCATGGAGCTATCTCCCTGGCCCCTAGGCCATCATTTTAGTGATTTCTATCATCATAGATATCTGAGTCTGGTTTTGTGGTTGCTAGAAGTGAAATGCCACAGAATGTACTCTCTCTCTCTCTCTCTCTCTCTCTCTCTCTCTCTCTCTCTCTCTCCATATTAGGAATGTGAAAGATATATGTTACTGCATGAGGTAGCTTGTTCTTTTCATTGTTATATAATATTCCACAGCATAATTATGCCACAATTGATTTATCTATTCTATTTGTGATGGACATTAGGGCAGACAATCTCAAGTTTGTGTCCTGTGAATAGTGCTATGGTAGGTACCATTTTGCAGGCTTGGAGGAAAACACAAACTACTTCTTGGTGAGTATTTACAGAGGAGCAAAACTCCCACAACTGGTCACAGAGTAAGCCTCTGTTCAGCTTCGGTGGTTACTGGATAGCTTTTCACAGAGCTGTATCAAACTGTGCATTCCTCAGTAGCCTATGCGGGTCCACCTGCTCCGCACCCTGACTACCACTCAGTGTTATGGGCTTCCTTGCTCCCTTTTGCCATATTGCCATGGGAGAGGCATTTGAATGCAAGTGTCCTGGGAGATTCGTGCTGAGCCTCTTTTCCTGTGCCTGCTGGCTTCCCCTTGGACTCATTGCTCCATTCCTTTCTCCCTTGCCTCTCTTTCTCTTAAAACTCCCTCCTTTTCTTATTTACAAGCCAGAGGCCCAAGCACAGGGAAGAGGTCTCCTTGGAGTTCAGCAAAAGCAAGCACCCCCCCCACCCGTCTGTGTCTGTGCTCTCTTGTCACCTGGTGGGGCCACACATGTCACTGCCCCAACACGCGGGCCCCAGCAGGGCTGCTGCGCAGGCACATGAGGCACATGGTTTCTGTATTCTGGCCCTGCCCAGTTTGCCTCCTCACAGAATTATTTTCCATTATATAAGGGTCTGCAAAAGGCCTTGATTTGCCCAGAGGAAAGACACTGCATACAGTGCAAATGAACAAAGGTGCCGCTATCCAGTAATGGGGGAATCCGTCATGCCCCTGCCCTGGGAAGAGCCTGTTATCTGATTGGTGCTACAGAGCCAGCTGAGTGGAGAAGGCAAGCTCTGCAGGCTGTAAGTAGCCTCCTGGCCCTCAGCGTGGCTGCGCTCAGCCCAAGGAGAAGAGCTGTGACTAGGGGCAAGCTGTGGCCACACGTGTTTGGCTGCCAGCCCCCTCCAGTGCCCTTACCTTAGGCTCCCCTGATTGACCCATGTCCAAGGGTTCAGCTTGTCCATCCACACAATGGGCCTCACTGGTCTGCAGAGTACTTGTTTAACACTTTGCAGAAATTATAAAGATTGATTTTGTAAGAAGCATGAAGCAATTATCACTGCAGAAAGAAGCAGGGAGGTGAAAACAAGCTGCCCAGGTCAGACCTGGCTACGAGCCTGGGCCTGGCACTCAGGAGCCTGTGATTTTGGAGGGAAGCATGGGGTACTGGGAACCTGTGAAGCAGATCTGGTTGACAGCTTCCCTAGAACCTGCTAATGGAATCTGAATCAAATTCAGATGGCCCTCAAGGAAACCGGGGGGGGGGGGGGGGGG
>PVKN010000249.1:0-68966 GCA_004027915.1 Capromys pilorides | reverse complement strand
TGGTAGCCAGCTTTCTGTTACTATGACAAATTCCGACAGAAACAACAGAAAAAGCAGGAAAGGTTGATTTGGCTCATCCATGGTTGATGGGTTCTGCTGTCTTCAGGCCCGTGGTGAGGCAGTGCAGTGTGGCAGGAAGCAGGTGACATGGGAGATTGCTGCCCTTCAGAAGGTTCTACCACCTCCCAATAGCACCCCAGACCAGCAATGAAGACTTAGCATAAGGTACAAACTACAGTAAGTCCTCGACTTATGATGAATTCTGCTCCAAGAGAACACTCATAAGTCAGATTGGTTCATAAATGTGGCAAGGCATCTTACACACCTTTGACACAATTATACAATGCCTATTGCTTTGCACTCCTAGCAGCCCCCACCACATCACTGCTGCTTTTCCTCTTGCTTCCAGATATCTGGGGCGCTGACTGAGCATGGTACTGCTGTACACTACCACACAGTACAGTAGGCACACAGCAGCACAACTGGGACAAAGTATAGAATACACACGAGCTACACCCACAATTTGTTCACAGCTGGGAATGCTTGTGTTGAGATGTCTCTTCACATCTGTGAAAGTTTGCAACTCGACTGTTCACAACTCAGGGACTTATTGTACAGTGGCAGCCTGACCCAAGATAGCTGGAGTCTTTTCTTACTGGTCAGTTCTCTGCTGTATCTTTTTTTTTTTTTTTCCCTCGTGACCAGGGTTCGAACTCACAACCTTGTACTTGCCAGTCAGGCACTTGTGCCAGAGAGCTATCTCCCCGGTCCCTTTCTCTGCCATACCTGTTATTGAAGGTTCTGAACACCATCCATGGCTGAAAGAGATCAATCTTCGCTACCAGAATGCCTTGGTTTCTTTCTCATTGCTGAAACGACATACCTGATATCCAAAGTAACAGAGGGGAAATTTTTTTTAGCTCACTGTTGGTAGAAGTTTCAGTCCATACTTGGCTGGCTCTAAGGAAGGGTGGTGTGACTGTGGTGCAAATATTCATAGCAGCAGAAAATAGCAAAAGCTGCAAGAGCAAAGGGTGGGGAGAACAAGCTTCTTTTCCTTTTTTATATTGTATGCAGGCTTTCTGCCCCTGGGCTGGTGTAGCACTCACGCCCCAATCTCAGCACTAGACAATGAGCCAGTCACAAATTCTGGATTTAGCTGTCTCTGAACAGCTCACCCCCACCCCATGAGTATATGAGGCTTTGGGGGGATATCGAGACATAAACCACAACACAGAGGTTGTATGTTTGTATGTGATGTCTGGAACTGCAGCAGCCCTTTTGGAGCCAATTAGAGGTTGAGATACACCAAGGAGGGCAGAGAAAAGAGGATCACCAGAGAGGAGCCTTAAAGCACACATCTCAGGACTCTTCTTGCCTTTCAGGTTTCTAGTTATAAGGTAATAAATTCCTTGTTATTTTGACTTGGCAGTTTCTGTTCCATGTAGCCAAGAGCATGCTAGAAGGCAGCCTACAGATGACTCTAGAACACTTGGAAAGAGTTACTACTAATGGGGACAGTTGGAGCTGTGTGACAGTGGGGGGCATGAACCTGGCCAGGGAGGCCTGGCTATGGTGCTCCAGAACAGGGCATCTCAGGGCGTCTGGGTGTGACAGAGACGAGAAAGGAAAAGTGGTCTCAGCATGGGCTTTGTGGAGCCAGGACAGACACTCTAAGGAGAATGTGGCAGGACGAGGGTGCATGGCATGGAGGCACGTGTGGAAGGAGAATAAGCTGAGGCCAGCTCGGCCGCACAGTGGCTCCCATTCCCATAGTGCTTTGCTCCTCTGTGTCCACTGCCAGGCATTGGCTGGCTGGCTTCTGCTGGAATCAAATCACAGACACCTAGAGTGTACCAGGCCTCTGCTGTGATCACTCATTGGGGAAACACAGTGCTGGGGCTTAGGTGGGCTCTTCTAGATCATACTACTAGGGAAGATCAGAGAAAGGGCTGGAGCCAAGGAGCAGAACTTGCTCAGTGCCCCTTTTGCTGGCTGAGTGGTGAAGAGCTCCGGAGATGGAGACCTCTGCCAGAAAGATGGCACCCTGAAACAATGAGCAAAGTGGCTGTCTGGATGTGATCTGTGGCCAAGGAAATCCTGAACACACAAGAAAAGGATTGTCAAGCTGGTCTTTCCTGTCTCTTATTTCCAGACTCTGTGCAGCAAGAAGAAAGATGTGCCTGCCTCTCGGCCCCACCTGCATCTTAGTTTCCGGCTCAGAGCTGACCTTGGTGGAGGAGTTGGCCTTCATCAGAGGCCCCAGTGAGAACCTCCCCTGCTCACAAGCCTTCCTGGGCCTCATGGGGGGAGTGTGGGAATTCCTGGGAAGTGGAGGAGGGTATGGCCTTGGGCATCAGGCTGATGGTTTCCAGTGGACTGTAGCATGAGGCGCCCCCTGGAGGCATGTCAAGGCAGAGGCGCTCCCTCAACACCCCACTGTCAGGAATTAAGGGCTCCTCATGGAACTGGACAGGCCCTGGCAGGGCCCTGGCAATACTCCCTGGGGGTGGGGTGTGTCCTGGAAGATGCCCAAAGACAACTACTGGACATAGTGACTATTTCCTAGGATGGTCACCAGTGCAGAGACAGTCACTGAGGACACTGGGGCCTTTAACACCCTAGGGACAGCTCTTAATCCCAGGTGTACCCATGGTTCATGTCACCCCAGGCCATGGGTGTGCTCCACACAGCCTCCAAGGGGCCCCAACAGGTTTGTATCCCCTACAGCCTGCCCCAGTCTTCACTTCAGGTTCTGCTTTATGAGGAACTCAGACTCAGCCCACCTCAAGGGCCACCCTTCTCTGTGCTGCCCCTGCCTTACCTGGCCCAGGCCTCTGGGCTGAGATCTCTTCCCTGCTGGCCCACACCCCACCCCCACCCACCAGGACCTCTCCCCTCTCCCCCCTCACTGCTCCCTGCTCTTTTTCACTGGTTGTACAATTTGGTAGATTCGTATACATACATAGCATACCTTGATCATTTCACCCCCATCACTCTCCTTAGCCCCATTCTCTTCAGTTCTATAATTTGGGGCAATTTCCATATATGTTTTGCTCATAGACACGCCCCTATGACCCACCTTTACACTCCCCTATTCCTTTCCCCTTGTCTAGTGATCACCTCGCTTCTGCTTTCTTGCCACCTTATTTAGTTCACACACACACTAGGAGAACATGCCGTATTTATTTTTCTGAGTCTGACTTATTTCATTCAACACCATAGTCTCCACATCCGCCCGTTTTCTCTTTTTTCCTTCTCATGACCGACTAACCCTCCACAGTGCACATCTGCCGCATTTCCTTTATCACTCACTCGTGTTTCCATGGCCACTTAGGCTGGGTCCATACCTTGGCTACCTTGAATTACGCTGCAACAACCTGGGGTATGCAGGTTATCCTACAGTGTGCTGACTTGAACTTCTTCGGGGGCATGCCAAGGAGTGCAGGTGGGCCCAAAGGTAGCTCTATTTTCAGTATTTTGAGGAGATACTGATTTCCATAAGAGCTCCACTAATTCACCTTCCCACCGACAGTGGGAATTCTCGTAGGCGTTCACTGCTTTCTGTATTTTTTTTTTTTTCTTTTTTGAGACAAGGGCTCGCTATGCAGTTCAGGCTAGCCTTGAGCTCACTTTTGTAGCCCAGGCTGGTGTCGAACTCACACTGATCTTCCTGCCTCAGCCTCCCAAGTGCTGGGATTACAGGCGTGTGCCACCATGCCCGGCTGCTTTCTGTATTCTTTTTTTTTTTTTTTTTTTTTTTTTTTTTTTTTTTTTTTTTTTTTTTTTTTTTTTTTTTTTTTTTTTTTTTTTTTTTTTTTTTTTTTTTTTTTTTTTTTTTTTTTTTTTTTAATTTTATTTATTTATTTATTTGTTTTCTTGTTGTGTTTGTTTCTTTCTTTCTTTTTATTTATTTTGTGGCTGGCTCAGCCTGCCCTGGTGGTGGCGCTGGCGCAGCATGTGGTGCCGGGGATCGAACTGCAGTCCCCGCAGTTGCCTGAGCCCTCCCAAGCAGGCGCTTTAGACCACTGAACCATCTCGCCGGCCCTGCTTTCTGTATTCTTGATGACAGCCATTATGACTGAGGTGAGATGGAATCTCAATGTAATTTTTATTTGCATTTCCCGTATGGGGAAGATCCATTACCTCGTAAGAGTGACACTGTCTCTCCCTGTTTGTGTATCCCCACCCCTGCTAGCTCATCCCATTAGAAGGTCCAACAAATTTTATCTCGTAACTTCAGGAAACCAGGACGTCACCCATAGATGTGGATGTAACCCCACAGACATGAAAATCAAAGGAATGCTGGTGTTTGTGGTATTGTACCTGTAGTTCAACGACATCTCTCGAAGTCATCAGCAGATAGATGTGGCAGATTAGGCACTGCCACCAATGTTTGTGCCCCTCTGGAGGTCTAGTCCACACACTTCAATCTGGATGGACACCTTTGACCAATGGATTAAGGCAGAAGCCACGTGGGACAGCTTCTGTTTCGTGTATCTAGGGACTGTCACTGTGAGAGGTGCGGAGTAAGAAGGGGACTTACCCTTTGAAAAGAGCACTGGAGAGCCCCAGAGTAGCCTCAAGCAGGACCCTCCTTCCAACAACCATTCCAGCTGTCACATGGAATGTCCCCAGCAGGTGCTGCCTGGGGCAAGAGAGACACCTGAAGCTGAAACCTGCCTGAATTTTGACTCCACAAGCTGGGAGACACACAGGTTGAGCATCCCTAAGGGAAAATCCAAAAACTAAATCCTCCAAAATCTGATTTTCATTTTGTTTTGCGGTACTAGGGCTGAACGCAGGGGTACTCTACCACTGAGCTATATACTCCCAGCCTTTTATATATATATATATATATATATATATATATATATATATATATATATATATTTTTATTTTGAGACAGGGTTTCATTAAATCACTAAGTTACCTGGGCTAGCCTTGAACTTGTGATCCTCCTGCTTCAACCTTCTGAGTACCTGAAATTATTGGCATATATCACAATGCCTGGTCAAAATTAGAAACTTTTTTTAAAAAAATCTCTTACAGGGCCAGGGAGATAGCTCAGTGGAATAAGCACTTGCCTGTCAAGTGCAGGGTCCTGAGTTTAATCCCCGGTACTGCAAAAACAAAAACAAAAAACCACTTATGTATTTATTTAGTACAGGATCTTGCTACACAGCTCAGACACATAGTAATCCTCCTGTCTCAGCCTCCTCAGCACTGGGATTATAGGTATTTGCCACCATGCCTGGTTTCAGTGGTCAGCTCCACACTGGGCCGCCATAGCATGTGGTACCGGGGATCAAACTCATGTCCTTGTGCTTGCCAAGCAGGTGCTTAGACTGCTGAGCTATCTCCCTGGCCCCCTGAAACTTTTGAGCATCAACATGACAAAAATCTGATGGTACGATATACACAAACTTCATTTCACGCACAAAATTATTTAAAACACTGTATAAAATCACCTTCAGTTGGGAGGCTGAGGTAGGAGGATCAGTGTGAGTTCGAGACCAGCCTGGACTACAAAAGTGAGCTCAAGGCCAGCCCGAACTGCACAGTGAGACCCTGTTTCAAAAAAGACAAAGAAAAATAAAACATCAACTCGTCTATGAGTGAAGATGTACAAGAAACACACGCCAATTTCCAGTTTAGGCTTGAGTCAAATCTCCAAGATAACTGCTTATACACATGCAGATATTCCTAAATTCAAAAACATCTACAATCCTAAATAGCTCTGGTCCCAAGGGTCTCAGTAAAGGGAGACAACATGTAATCTGGTGGTTTTCTTTGGAAGCCAGTAGGACTGGGGGTTGCTTATTATGCATAGTAGATGAGTGGAAGGCAGACACTGAACGTTCAACGGAGAGCCAAGGAGGGCAAGAAGAAGAAGAGAGGAGGGGGGAGGCTGGGGGCGCTGAATAGGCAGCAGGCACTTGCAGTGCTCAACCTCACTTTGAGGAGGGTGGGTCCCATGTCACTAAGTTGTCATAGTGTCATTTAACTCTGAGACTTTGCTACCTCTGTGTGTGTGTGTGTGTGTGTGTGTGTATGTGTGTGTGTGTGTGTGTTGGTACTAGGGAATGAATCCAGGGCCTTCACACTGAGCTACATCTCCCATTCATTTTTCTTCTGAGCCAAGGTCTCAGTAAATCACCAAATTGCCTAGGCTGGGCTTCAACTTTTGATCTTCCTGCCTCAGTTTCCCCAGGGCTGGGATCACAGGCGTGTGCCAACATGCCCTGCTCCTTTTTGGATCCGGAATCAATGTTCTGGGCAGCACAGACATGCGGCATCCTGGCTTGGAGTTCTGCCACACCCCAGCAAGGCTGGCGGGTGTGCTCAGGGGCCAGGAGTCACCTCCAGCCCTGGAGAAGAGCAGACGGCAGAGAAAGCTGGGTCTTAGGAATGGAGGTGGTTCTGGAGTCTGGGATGGCCAAAGACGAGGCCAGATGTGAGTACAGCTGTGGCTGGTGCCCTTTGTAGAACCAACGGAGGCAGAGTCATGCTCATGAGCAGTCCTCGGGGCTCCCCGCCTGGCCTAACTTCACAGTGTCTCTGAGTCTGGGAACATGGGACAGAGGAAGACGTGGCCCCTTCAGGAGAGCATTTGCTTGTGTCTGTAGGAAGCCTGCCTGAGCACTGGACATTGAGGAGCATTTTGCTGAGATCTCTGGGCTTAACTCGAAAGAAAACAGTATTCTCTCACTGTTTCTTTCCTCTTAGAAAAGGCATTTTCTGGGGCCCGCGAGATGGTTCAGTGGTCTAAAGCGCCTGCTTAGGAAAGCTCAGGCAACTTCAGGGACTGCGGTTCGATCCCTGGCACCACATGCTGTGCCAGCCCCACCACCAGGGCAGGCTGAGCCAGCCACAAAATAAATAAATAAAGAAACAAACACAACAAGCAAACAAATAAATAAAATAAAATAAAAAAGAAAGAAAAGGCGTTTTCTTCACCATTTTCAGAATGGTAAAAAAAGAAAAAAAGCTGACCATCATTGATTGAAAGGTTAAGTGGTGAGATAGTGGTTTTGATATATTTTGAAGTCTTATTGCTTTTGGTGTCAAGCAGAATGATCATAAGAAGCCGATAAGGTGAATCATAGAAAGCCACCCTACCCTGAGCCAGGTGGTATGCGCCTATAATCTCAGCATCCTGGGAGGCTGAGGCAGGAGGATTGCATGTTTGAGCCCTGCCTGGGTAACTTAGTGACTGATGGAGACACTGTCTCAAAATTAAAAGGGCTGGGATTGTAGCTCAGTGCAAAGGCCCTGTATTCAGTCCCTAGTAAAGCAAACACACACACACACACACACACACACACACACACACACACACGTTGCTCTAACCAGTGAAGGGAAGGAAGGCAGGAAGCAGAACCCTGGCGGTGTCACTTCCTGGCACCTCTGAGGAGTCCCCAGGGGTTCTTCTACAGAGTGAGAGGCAGAGGAAAGCACTCTAGATGAAATGGAACCTATACGCTACTAACCCATTCTCTGACTCAACCTCTTCGAGTCTGATCTCTTAACTACTAAATTTCAGTTATACCTATTAGGTTGCTCTCAGCAGATTCCTAAAAAACAATTTAAAAGGTGAGGTTATATTAGGGTTTTGTATGACAAGAGGTCTGGAGGCAAATGGCCCTAGGTTGAGTGGTTAAAGAGATCACTGAAGACTCAGGATCTCTCTACTTCTGCTTTGTCGTTTCCTCATAGTAAAAAATGGCTGCTGCCGCTCCAATGACGTTTCATACTCTTACAGAGAATTTAAAGACTGAAAGAACGTAAATAGATGGTAGTGACAATTCTGTGTTTATGTGTTACTCTTTTTTTTTTTTTTTTTTCTGTATTTAGGACAGGGTCTACAGGATTTCACTCCATAGATCAGACTCAGTGATTCTTCTGCTTTCAGCCTTCCCAGCTCTGGGATTATAGGTACGCACCACCACACCCAGTCTCAACCCAGTCTCAATTGCCGTCTCAGTCCGCCCCAGGGGTAGGGCTAGCACAGCATGCCAGGGATTGAACCCTGGCCACTGAGCTCTGCCTAAGCAGGCACTTTAGTCTGCTGAGCTACCAGGCCGGCCCTACTATTTTTTTCATAAAGAAAACTATTTTTGAGAAAATTTCCACCAGGCTCCCTGTTAGGCTTTATTGGCCAGGACAAGGGCATCTCTCAACCAAATTATTAAAGAGTGGTGCCTATGTGATGAGTGACCCCAGGTAGTTGAGTCATCCCCCACGCTTGAGCCCACTTTCCAAGAGTGATTCATTGCCACCCAGATGCAAAGCAAAACTGGGCTTCCGGCAGCAAACAGCAAAGCAGGTGGTTACCATCAGCCTAAGGTGTCAAGCGACCCTAAAGGGCCAATAGGGAGGGCAACAAGGAACCTTTGCATCAGCAACTTTGACTCTGCCCTTAGGGCCCAGGCTGGAGGGAGAGATTTACTCCAAGTTTCTCTTCTTTGATAAGCAACCAGCATTCCAAGCCATCAGATACATGTTCTCTATCTCAGCTCCCCTCTTTTTCAAGTATTCTGTGTCGATGATGTGGTTGTGTGCAGGGCACGTGAGGCTGGTGAATGCTCCTAACCTGGCTACACCATGATGTCACCGAGCCTGAACTACAAACACAGAGACAGGAGGCACTTTGTCAATGCGGTGTGCTCAGTACCATATCTGTCCCGGTCCACACCAGCCCTTAGTAAAGGCTTCCCCTCTGTGACGTTGACTAGCACAGGAAACGGTGCAGATGCGCCTGCTTGCTGATTTGCATATGCCCCCCCTCCCCCCCATATCAGGCTCTGGC
The DNA here is from genome assembly GCA_004027915.1 of Capromys pilorides. Classification (NCBI taxonomy): domain Eukaryota; kingdom Metazoa; phylum Chordata; class Mammalia; order Rodentia; family Capromyidae; genus Capromys; species Capromys pilorides. The sequence continues at coordinate 60,154 of PVKN010000249.1, read as the reverse complement.
GTATGAACCCAGCCTGTTTTGAAAAGGTTTAAGATAATAAAAGACAGATAATAGGAACCTGGGAAATAGATCTTTCATAGATGGGGAGGGAAGATCAAGAGGCGGAGGGAAGGGAGGGGAGGAGGAAGCAGATGAAAAGGGAATTGAGCTGTGTTGTGTGTCGCAGGCACCAGCTCCCTATTATGAATGCACCCACTCTGTACTGCAGGCATGTACTAATAAAAAAGAAGAAAATAGTCTTTGCGACTTCTTGTAATGAAGGACAAAATATTAGGGCCCTACTGTCCCCATGAGAAAAATGTGGGGCCACACGTGAGTACTGATGTGGGGAGATGCACAGTTTAGGTTTTCTAGAGGGCCCGGGTGAGGTTTTAGTTGCTGCAAATTAACAGAAGTTGATTTGGTTCTGCAAAGCTATTAGGTTCTTTCTGGGAAATCTCTGTAGCTTCCAGTAATTAGGGTGGTTGTAGGCAAAAGTACCCTCCGTGCCCTGGGCCGCCAGGTTGCTGTGACAGGAAGTCTTCAGGTCAAGCTCGGAGCAAGCCGCTCAGAGCAGTCATGGCACACTTGTTCTGTCAATTCAGTGACGCTCAGCTCCCTGTCCTTTTAAGAGCCCCAGCAGCGCCTGGCAGGGAAGTTTGCCCGAGGCAGACACGGCAGGTTCCAGCCCCGATTTCTCCCACACCAAGGCACCAGTGTGGTGTGCGCGGGCCCGCTCTGCAATCAAGCGAGCAGGAACCCACGCCAGCGTGCCAGCTCACGCTGAGTGGCCACTCTTAAAGCCAGCAGTAGGTCCCCTGCCCTCCACCAGAGCAGAGGAGACGTATCTGCCACATGCCCCAGTGACACAGCACATAAGGACTGTACGTTTTCTGCTCCCCCTCAACACAAATAAACTAGAACAGCCTAGGCAAGGTGACAGCCACAGGAGTCCAGAGCCACCCCTGAGGGTGCTTTGGCTCGGCCAGCTGTTACAGATGACAAAGTGTGTCGGAGGAGACCACAAGGCTCACTGCAAGGGTGGCAGGTGAGGGCCTGTTCTGGGTGCTTCCCCTCTTTCCTCATCCAATCCTTCCAAGTGAGGAAGCAGCTCCCCAGTGCCATGGCAGTGTCGATGGCCAGGACAGCTGCCCAGCCACACTCCCAGGTGGCTTGGCCTGGCTTAGAGCCCTGGGGCAGCAGCGGGCACCCTGTCTTGTGGCTCCTCAATTGAGCCTCTTATCTCGCCATTCCATCCATTTCCAGGTGCCTGGTCCTAAGAGGTTCCCTAAACCACTTCCTGTTTTCCTGGACGCTGGACTACCCAAGACTACACTGCTCCCAGGCCTGGAGACCAGGAGCCCCCAGCTTTTAGTCCTTTGCCTTTCGCCACAGCTTCCACCATCCATGCCCTTGTTTAATGGGGCGGGAGAACGGGGACAGAGGGGGAGGGGAAGACAGGAAAGGAGTGTCCCCGCCTCTGAGACTTCAAGACCCGCCCGCTTGTGTGTAAGAACGTGACAGTCCACCCCACCCGCTAAGGGTCTCCTCCTGCCCTGAAAGTGTTAATCCCCTGGCGGGAGGTGGGGGGAAGGATCCGGACTCCCCAGAGGCCATCTCCCTGGGCCCGCCCAGCTGGGGACCAGGTCCATTGTTAATAAGTAATGACAGCCCAGCTCCTCCACGAATTCCCCCGGGGTTCTGTGTCAGAAACGTCTTCCATTGCTGCTGCTGGAGCTGACAGGCTCCGGCTCCCGCAGGCAGCTGCAAACTCGGGAGGCCCCTCCGCCAAGATGCCCGCATCACCACCGGCCAAGTCCGGGCCGCACAGAGGGCAGTCACCCCCTCCTCTCGTTCTCTCTCTCAGGTGACTGTGACATCAGCTCTCTGGGGGTGGCGGATTCCTCAGGGCTTAAGCCATTGGGGCACTGGCCGCCTGGCCGCCTGGTCTGTGTCTGCTCTCTGAAGGATCAACTCGAAGGCCTGTGGTTGCTGCTGACCGCACTGCTTGCGAGAGGCCCCCGAAACAGGATCCTTCTGGTGGCTGGCTTTGCTTACTGGCAGGACGTTCTTTCTTAGGTTTGACCTGAGTAACAGGCACATTTAGCACTTCGTGTTTGCCCGCAATAGGTTCACAAACCAAAGCATTCTAGAACCTTGGGGAGAAAGAGGAACTGTTTGTCCACCTTGCTAGTGCTGGGGTCTTTTAAAAAAAAACAAACCAGGCTTTATTATTATTCACGGGCAACTGCCGATAGAAATATACTTTGTGCACTTGTAGACCCCAGGGAGAAGGGTGTGTCATGCCACAAGCAGGCCTTCACAGGGAAATCCTAAGTCTGGTTGGGGACCGAGGGAAATGGGGTCAGGAAGACCCTTTACTGGGTTTTCCAAGGGAAAAGGGGCTGAACATCAGGAGCAGGTTTGGGGCTCAGTAGTCTGAATCATTGCAGTGGCCTCCTGGGTGCCAGAGCGGTGTTCATGTGTCTAGTGCCCAGCAGGGGCAGGGTGCTGGTGGTGGCAGCTGGGAGTCCGAAGCCCTTCCTCCCCATCTAGCCATAATCAAGGTTATGGCCAGCAACAGCACCTGGCTGGTTCCTTTGCACTTGAAAGGACAGCTGTGGGCCTCTGCTTGGCAGCTCTAGGAGCTAGCTAATCCTGAGAGGGCCCAGCCCTGCCACAATCTGCAAGACCCCAGCTGTCACAGCATCAGAGCACAGAAGACAAGACAGTTACCTCAGGTCCTCCTTTAGCCCTTGTCGGGTGTGGTTTATACTGACTGAAATAATGTTTTACTTATTTATTTGAACTCTGCCTCCACCACATTTGTAGCAGCATTATTAATCATAAAATTGGAAACAACCAAATATCCAGCAGTATAACAATGGGCTAGCCACTCTGTGGAATATTGTATAGCAAAGAAAAAGAGACATATCTATGTGCACTGATATCTAATGTTCACGAAGATGTGCTAAACATGTTAAAAGTTGTCAAACCATTCCTTCAGTACAATCTTGTTTCTATAAAAAACAGGAGTAATCACACATCTTTTGTTGGCATATGTACATACATGTATGTAAGTGCATGGGAAAAAAATGTCTACAGGTATGCATAGGTAATAATTAGCAGAGTTTTGCTTTTTGTGTTTTGGTTTCTGCTGTACTGAGGTCTGGGGATGAGTGCACTTGGCCAATGGCCAGGGGCCACTGGGAAGGAAGACTCAAATGGTTCTAGTCAGAGTGGCTTGGTAGGATCCTTTCTTAACGGGGGTCAGCTTAGCTCAGTCCCACATCTGTCACAGAGCAGGAGGGGACAGGAAAGCCTGGACCTTCCTGGTGTTTGACTTTGGGCAAGGATACTGTACCCATAGGCATAAGTTGTAAACACAAGACAGACAAATATTTTAACAGGCTTGTATCTGTGACACTCCCCTTCTTATCTCCGGTAGTCCTTTGGCCCTGGCAGCTGCAGGGCCCAGCAGCCACCCAACTGCAGCTGTTACCTGGATCCTTGTGGTCTGGCACATGCTGAGAAGCCCATAGCTCCTGTGTTCTTGCCTGCCCTATCTGCATCCAGATGGAGCTGCTGTTCCTTTCTAGCTGCTGGCTGGGGGCACCTCGCAAGTCCATTGTGCTAGGTGTGACACTGGTGCCAGTGACAGAAACGAGGGCTTAGGTTCTAGCGGAGGAGATGGAGGGTCACATCGTCTGCTGCACAAGCTGCAGGATTGCATGCTGTGCTGAAGAAGTTGAAAGAAGGGGTATTAGTGGCCAGAAGAGGGGAGTATGGTTCAGCTCAAGGCCTTGAAGAACGAGAAGGAATGAAAGAACATTCCAGTAAAAGGGAACAGCACGTACAAAGGCAGGGCGGTGGGAAAACACAGTACATTTGTAGACTGCAACCTAAGTTGAAAGTCCAGAGTTCAGACTACCTTCAGACAGGTCCCATCCAGTGTCTCCAATACCGTCTCCCAGAGTTGGGTTTCTCTTTTGTCTTACCGCATGGCCTCTTGTGCTGCCAGATTCACCCTCCAAATAAACACCTGGCTCCCCCGTACATCTGGGGTGCTTACAAAATGGCTGCCATAGTTCCAGAGCTCACATCTGCATACCACTCCAGCCAGAGGAGAAGAGAGCAGCCAGTGCTAGCTACCAAAGAGGACATGGTTGACATCACTTCCAGTAAAGTTTTGTCTTAGTTACTCTTCTGTCCTTGCTGGGACAAATACCTGACACACAAGCTTAAGGGAGGAAAGGTTTCTTTAGCTCACAGTTCCTGGAGGTTTCAAGACGCTGCCCCCCATTTATAGGATCTGGAAGAGAGGCTGGGACGCTGCCATGTCCAGGATGATTCACTCCATACCTCCGAGAAACCGCCGTTTTGGCTGGGGTGGGGGGTTGAGGGGGTCGGGAACCTCTGATAGCTTGTGCTGTCAGTTTAGAGGTCTTGCCTCTCTTGGCCACGCCCCCTCAAGCCCCGCCCCTGGAGCCTCGAGCTTTACAGCTCAGTGATTTATATGAAGCTTTGGGGGGACAACTAGATACAAACCACAACAGGCTCCATCAAATGTCTTTTGACAACTCATTGGCTCTGGACCAGTCCCTGTGCTGATTGGATCTCAAGGGATATACTGGTTGGAGATGGCTTCAGCTTGAACATAATGCCAATTTCTTGGGCCAGACATGCTTCAGAACTTACCAGTTATTCCTAAATCTAGAACGGCAGTTGAGATACAAGTGCAGCAAAAGCCTTCCAAAGCATCGCTTGAGGAAGACAGGACAATGTAGCAAGCCGTAATTTTTCTTCCTACTACACTTTAATTGCCCTTCGCTGGCATGCACTGCATAAATTAAGAGCTAGTTAATGCTGTAATGCGTAAAACAATTTCATGCATTTTAAATATTGCACTTGTACTTTAATTCCACATTAAGTGGTCCCCTGAAATTTTTAAATTTACAAAGTCACTGCTGTGCTACATGAAAAAGGTGCTGGTTAAGTGTTAATCAGTAGCCAGATAACCTTTGCCAAACCCTGCCCAAGGTCTCAGAAATGACCTATTGCCAGAGAGCTGGGTGCACTGGCCACGGAATACAGTGAGGGGAGCAGTAGAGAGATGGTGTCATAGCCACCTCCTGGCCAATTAAGGCAGATTTGCCTATTATGCAGTTCTAATTAAGTGACATCCACTATAGTGGACATGAGGCTAATAACAATAATAATGATGATGATGATAATGATAATAACAGTATTTAATACCAGCAGAGTATTCCATATTCAAAACACAGGGAAAACACTAGCTAGCTGACAAGTCGGCATCCTTTTTGGGGTGAGGAGAGAGCTGCCCTTGGGTGGACTTGCTAGGAATCTAGAGCTATGCACCGGGCGAGGTGGAATGAAAACATAGGGGTCCTTCCTTTAAGGGTATCACTACCCTAGGGAGCCATGCTGCGCAGTGTGGGCTGGGGGCCACTGCAGGTCCACAGTGAGACAAGCGCAGGGGTCCTTGAAAGCAGCATGCCCTTACCATGACATCCAGCCATGTGACTCTTGCTGAACAGGAAACATCAAGTTGGGATTCTCTGGCCCGTCACAAGTAGCATGAGCCCCATGACAGGGGCTCACACGCGGGTGGGTCTTGTATCAATCTATTGTGGACTGGGAATTGAAAACTACTATCGACCCACCTACCTGTACATCTACAGAAAATGAGGGCCATCACTACGGGCAGTTTGAGAAACATTGGGGTAGACCTATCTGTGTGCAATGAAGGGATGTGGCTTTTGTGACATCCTCAGCAATAAAAGAAAGGAGTTGGAGAGGAGGCTGGGCAGCACGCAGTTTTACACCTCTAGATTTTCCCAGCTCATTTTGCTTGGAAAGCCCTGTGTTCCCAGCAATGCTGCCCAGCACAAGGTCATCTCAGTTCCTGGAAATACTACTTCCTTCTCTTCCCTCTCTGCTGCCTCAGTATGCACACGCTTTGTGGTTGCTCCACTTTTCACTCAGAGCTGCCTACATTTATGTGGCTTTGCTGGACACCACTGATGCATCTTTATGGCTTTGGATGCTTAATGCAGAGTAGATGTTCATTAAATGCTTACTGAACTCAGATTTAATCGGACTGGGGGTGTGACTCAGTGGCAGAGCTCTTGCCGGGCATGTACAAGGCCCTGGGTTTCATCTCTAGCAGCACAAAAAAGAAAGGAAGAAAGAAAGAAAAGAAAAAAGAAACGAAATTGAATTCTGTTTTTTTAAAAATATATTAAGGGCCAGCCAGATAGCTCAGGGGGCAAAAGAACTTGCTTAGGCAGAGTGCAGCAGCCAGGGTTTGATCCCAGGTATGCTGTGTTGGCCCCGCCCCCGGGGCATACTGAGACAGTGATTGAGCCTGGGTGTGGTGGCACGCACCTGTAATCCCAGCACTTGGGAGGCAGAAAACAGGAGAATCACTACGAGTCTGATCTATGTAGTGAGACCATGTAGCCCTGTACCAAATACATAAAAAAAAAATTCGAACTGTACATAAAATGTGCCACTTTACCCATTTCTAAATGTATAATCCAGAGGTGTCAACACTCTAGAACTTTTAACACTCTAGAACGTTCATCATCTCCCAAAACTAATACTTTGCCCCCATTAAACAATAGCTTGCCTTTGACCTTCTCCAATGCCCCCAGCCCTGGCAACCACCACTGTACTTTCTGTCCCCATGTTGTGCCATATGTCAGAATTTCTTCCCTTTGAAGTGAATTCAGTTCAAAACCAGGCAAGATTATTGAATAGTTGTGTAACGAGTTGGGAGGGCACTCTACCCTGTTCTGCCTGTATTTGAAGCAAAGAACACAGTAGGTGTGTGTGGGGGGTATCAAAGGCCCAGGAAGTGGCCGCAGAAAACAAAGGGGCACTGTGCTCTCTGTGGAGCATCCTCCTTTTACTGTGCCTGTTGGCTTTGGCTCCTGCTCAGCTGTTCAGCTTTCTAGAAGTAGGAGCTCCCCAATGTAGACAGCCTGCCCAGCAAGGGACTCACCTCACAGTCCCAAGGTATGGGCAGGAAAGTACAAGTGACAGTAGAAATGAAATCAAAGTCCCAGCTGTGGTCCCACCAACACTCTTGGGTGAGCTCGGGAGACCACTCTCTCAGAGCCTAAGCTTTGAGCATAGCCCAGACAACTGGGATTCACTTGGTGCTGTGGCTCACACCCATAATCTCAGTTACTCTGGAGGCTGAGGCAAAAGTGTTGCTTGATCCCAGGAGTTCAAGGGCAGCTTGGGCAACACAGCAAGACCCTGTGTGGCACACTCACACACAAAAGAAATTGGATGATCCTATAGTGTACCTTAAAGGGCTGTTGAGGAGATTCAAAGAGATAATGCATATAAGCCAGTCACTAAACTTTAAAACCAATTGTCTTGAGATGGCTCAGCGGTCTAAAGTGCTTGCTTATGCAATCTTAGGCAACCCCAGGGACCACGGTTTCATCCCCACCACCACATGCTGTGCCATCCCCACCCCCAGGGCAGGCTGAGCGGGCCATAATATAAAATCAATTGTCACTTTTATTATCAATGTGATACAGAACAAAGCGCAGCCAGCCCATTACTCACACTTCCTGATAAGAAGGGGAAAGGAAGCTATGGTGTCACTTACAACTCAGCCTTCATCCTTGGGGCATTTCTGATTCTATTTTCTCTTCTGTGTCCCATTTCTGCTCAACCTTTGTCTTAGGGAAGAGTTCCGGCTCCCTTCAGCTTAACGCCATTACCTGCCCGCAGGAGTGCTTGGGGTATCAGAAAACACAGGTGCAAAGTGTGAGCTGTGCTCTGGGCTGGGTGCCAAAGACAAAAGGCCAAGGAGCTGAGCAGTCTGTTTGGGGGGGCACATGCATACATAAAGCCTTTACAGAATGTCACACCTGACTTCCCCTCCCCAGTACATGGAAGCCCTAGAGCCCTCTTTTGGAAGGTATCCTCACCCCCTGCTTCTATTGGCCAGCTCCAGCCAATGAGAAAGCTCCATGGAGAGAAGCCAGAAGATGAGAATGAAGACAAGGACTTCTCCCGCAACTGCCTCTCTGGGAGGTGAACCGATTGACCCTTTTCCTGAAGGCCCCTGCTCCTTTGAAACACCCTTCTCCACTCCACTCTGTGTCCTTCGAGGTGTGGGCAGCCATGAGCTCTCCTGTTCTTTTGGGCAAGTAACTCTTCCCACTGACTTATTGCTTCTTGTATTAACACTGCTGTCCTTCTACCTTCACTTCTTTGTCGATGGACCCTATAGAAATAAGTACTTCTCACATCATCCTACCTGCTTCCTGCTGGATCTGTTGTGGTTGGAATGTATTCCCCCAAATTCATACACTGAAAACTTAGCTGCAAAATCATAAGTCAATACTATTTGGAACTAGCGTCTTTAGAAGGTAAGAGTAGATGATGTCATAAAGATTGGCCCCAGAATGACATTAGTGGCCCTAAACAAGAGGAAGAGAGACCTGAAGTAGCACACTTCCTCTATCTTGCAAGATGATGTATCTCCCATGTTTTGATGCAGCAACAGGCCTTCTTCAGACTTCCAAGCATCTGGAATTTCCAAACTTCTATGATTTCTAAATTACTTGGTCTTGGACATTTTATCATGGCTACAAAATAGACTAAGACATGCAGCCTACCTAATGGAAGTACTGCATGGTATGGAAGGATCAATCCCAGCAGGGCAGGCATTGATTCCCATCTCCCACTGCCCCTTCAGACCCCAGCCTTTCTTCTCCTCTTCCCAGTTGGGGCTTCAGTTGCTAGAAACAAATGAGTCAGGCCATATCCAAGAAGATGGAGTCTGGCTATCTGAGAGACCCTGACAAGCTCTATGGGGTGTGGGGGGAGGTTGCAGGACCAGGCTGGAGGATACCCTAAGTATTCATTTTGGGGAATGCTACCTGTCTGTGGGTACATATCCCTTACTTCTTCTGGCCTCCATGGGAGTTTGTTGACTGCCATTAAAGCAAAACTTAGCATTATTTACTTCTTTCTGTCCTGGGAAGAGCCAGGGACCTTTAACTTTCTAGAATACCACACTATGATACCACCACCAAACTTCATTCCTCAAAAATAGTCTTGGGTCCCTTTCCCCAAATGCTGTTCCTCAGACCCTTACCCCACCACTGTAGAAACCAGAGGGTATGAAATCCTCTCTTAGCCATGGCCGATTGAACAAGAGGTGGGTACCCGGCCCAAGTCTAAGAGCATGGTGCCAGGATCTGATTGGCCTAAATGGACCAATCAGATGCTCTCTCAGGGAGTTGGTCTTGGAATTCTTTGCAGTTCTAGGGGGTTTTTTCCAGTTACTTGAACCAAGAGAATATTTTATGCCAGGCACAGTTCTAGGTACTGGGGAGACCAAAGTGGACCAAGCGAGGAGGGACTTCAAGGCAGCCTTTGTGCAGTGTTCACACAGAGCAGCAGAAAAACCCAAGAGAGAGGAAGGAGGTGCACTTGGAGAACTTGCTGGGCACCAGTGAGAGGAGCTCAGAGCTGCCAAGCATCCTGTGGGTTGCCCAGTTGCAGCTTCCAATGCCCGAGGCAGCTGTACTCCCTGCCTTTGAATCTCTGGAAGAATCCATGGGATCGCCTACATTCTTTTCATAAATTTAGCCTTTTTACTTAAGCTTGTGGAAGTGGGCTTTTGTCTGGTGCTGCTGGCCAGTCCCTGCCCGAGGTACATCATGTGATACAATTAGCTCACAGTCCCCAGCGGGCAGTTTATCCTTTCTGCAGACACCGTGGCCATAAATTTCTAATCTCCACCTGGCTTCCCCTTGCCAACCAGTGAGTGTCCTTCTGGGTTAACCAGCTCTCATGGCCTTTCTACGTCCCTCACCCTACTTATCCCCTCAGTGCCCCAGGTAGCTTGGCACTCCTCTCCCCATGCTGTCCCCTCCTGTGGCCCCTTGAGCATGCTCTCCCCCTTCACTACCTCCCTCTCATTTAACTCCTTGTCTGGCTTTCCCAGTAACACAAGTGTCCCACTTGTTTGCTCACTAATACCCTCTCAGCATTCTCCTCCCACACCCTGGTTTCCATCGTTGGTGTCTACACACAACCTTGCAGCTAGGTTTGAAGCTCCCAGGCTCCCATTCCCATCCAGCTACCAAAGCGTCTCCATAGGCACCCCTGTGACTGTCCTAACTTCGTGTCCTAAAGTGAGCTCAGGATTTTCCCTCCCAAGCCTGACCCTTCTCTGTGTAGCCTGGTTTGGTTAATGAGGCAGAAAGTTTCTGTGCCCTTCATCAGTGACTCTCAGACTCAGAGGTGGGGAATTTTGGCAGGGAAGTTTGGCTGTGCTTCCCAGCACTCTGCCAGGAAATACCCACCTTGGGCCTCACTCAAATCAGGACTCCAATTTCCATGACTTTCTCCTTGCTGCTCACAGTAGAGTGAGTCACATGGACTCTGGAGTGCTAAGGGGCTCCCATATGCCTCATGGGGGCCCATGGGTCCAGCCCAGAGGCCGTGAAGGAAGCCCAGGAAACTGGCAAGTCCTCTTGGAGGTTGCTGTACGGTCTTTGCTCCCCTAGGACTCCATTCCCTCATGGGCACCAGTCGGAAACCCTCCACTCAGCAGAGAGCAAGGGGGGCTTGAGTCTGTCTTGATGCTGTGATGGGGAGGGCTGCCGTGAAGGCACCAGAACCAAGCTCGTCAGACTCATCCATATGAAGAAGTAAAAGGGGAAAGAGTATACGGGAGATTTTTGCCAGCCAGATAGCCCTCTTTTTCACTCATGTGTCACTGGCCAGAAGAAGATCATGTGGCTGCACATGAAAGGGGAACTGAGAAATGTAGTCCATATAATGGCTTTGGGAAGCAGCGAGTTCTTTTCTTTTTCAGGGGCTGACACACTAGGTATAGTGACTCACTGGTCTCAAACTCACCATCTACTGTGGCATTGAGATTCTGAGGAAATAGCACATGGAAGAAAATAGCCTGATGGAAACATTTGGCTTATGGAACAGTCAGGAGCCTCTAGGAAGAGGGCGGGAGTGGGATTTAGGGGGCCTGGGCTTCTGGGAGGTAGTGTGACTGGACCTCAAGCAGGCACCTAACATCAGAGAGGTGGGCCTGAATTTGGGATTATGATGTTCTGCTTCAGCTTCATCACCTGATTTGATCTCACCTGCTGTTATACACCAAGCTCTTCAACGAAGAGCCTCAGAGTCTGCCTGGGCCTGCTATCCAAAAGTGGCAACTGCATAGCTCTCAATAGGCACTTGTCACCCCAGTCTCTGTGCTGCTGTGTCTTCCCGCTGGGTGGTGACTGAGGGTTAGAGCAGCTGAGCTGGAAAATGATGATTGAAGGCTATGAAAATACTACATTGTCAGCTGGACATGGTAGCTACAAACTTATAATTCTCAACGCTCTCGAAAACTGAGGCAGGAGGATTGCATGTTCAAGCCTAACCTGGACAACTTAAGCAACTTAGCAAGATTCTGTCTTAAAATAAAATAAAAGGTTGGGAAGCCGGGCATGATGGCTCATTCCTGTAATCCCAACCCTTGGGAGGCTGAGGCAGGAGGATCAGTGCACATTCGAGACCAACCTGGGCTACAAAAAGTGAGCTCAAGGCCAGCCTGAACTGCATGGTGAGACTCTGTCTCAAAGAGACAAAAAAATAAAAATAAAATAAAAAAAAGGGTTGGGGATGTAGCTTAATGTGAAGATCCTAGCTTCAATATATATATATATATATATATATATATATATATATATATATATATCACTATCCAATTCAGAGGCCTCAGATACATGTGGTTATTTAAAATTACTTAAATAAAAATTAAAAAAATATTAACACATTTATGGCCACATTTCAAGTACTGAATAGCAATGTGTAGCTTGTGGCCACTAAGTTGATTGACAGAAAATGTAGGGCATGTCCCTCACCACAGAAAGTCCTATGAACAGCATAAATCTAAAAGGTGTCTTACAGTGCTGACAGTCATGCCTTAATGAAAGATGGTACTTTGCCAGGAGTGGGGGCACATGCCTGTAATTTCAACTCTTGGAAGGGACAGGAGGATCACTTCGAGTTCTAGACCAACCTGTGCTACAAAGTGAGCTCAAGGTCAGCCTGACTGCCAATTGAGACCCCGTTTCAAAAAGCCAAAAGCAAAAGATGTGCTTATGCAGAGTGCAGTGGCCAGGGTTCCATCCCCGGTGTGCCATGCTGGCCCCGCCCCTGGAGCATGCTGACACTGTGATTGAGACTGGGGATGGTGATGTGCACGATGAGTCTGATCTATGTAGTGAGGCCCCATAGACCCTGTCGACCCTGTCTACCCTGTCCTAAATACAGAAAAAACAAAACAAAACAAAACAAAAAATGGTATTTGGTAAAAATGCAGTATGTACTTAGCCACAACACTGGACAGGGAGTTAGAAAAGAAAAAGACAAGAGGGCAGAAATATATAGAGGAAGCATCTAGAAATGAATGAGGATGGAGACATGTCTTTCCAGATGTAAGGACTTGGGGCACTGTCGGGGAGGAAGTTTGCTTATAAGATCTGAAGAGGGGCAGGCAGGCTGGCTTGTGAGGCAGTCTGAGGTCTGGATGTGGACAGCTGGTAGCAGGCACCAAGATGCCCTAGGCCTCCCTTGGCCTCTCAGGAGACTGTGACATGATTTGGTCTCCTTCTGCGCTCCTTCCCCGATGTTTCCTGCTCCTCACAATTTACCCAGCCATGGACAGAATGACACTACCTGCTATTGATAGCTACCTGGCTCACATCCCCTGCACCCCAGAAACATTGCCCAGGGCAGAGGGCCAGGCTGGCCAGGCTCCTAGAGAAGTCCAGGTTGGTTGCTCCCAGGGGAGGGGCCACTTTTAATCCACTTGGAGGCTTCCAGCAGGATATGACAGAACCAGAGAGCAGACCAACCCCCTGAGAGGGATGCAGACGGAATGAGGTACAGCTAGCCCAGGAGAGGAAAACTCACCTGATCTACCTAGTCACTGAACATGTGTGGGCAAGAAGTCCCCCCAGACTGCTCTGTCCCTCTAACATCTAGATACTGTGCCCCAGCGGGTGTGAGTCCATACTTCACGTCATAGGAAAGACCAACAGGAAGCATTTATTTTTATTTTATATTTGGTACAGGGTCTACAGGGTGTACGGGGTGTTACTATATAGATCGTACTCGTACTGATCTTCCTGTTTTCAGCCTCCCAAGCACTGGGATTACAGGCCTGGGCTACTATGCCCAATCTCAATCACCATCTCAGCATGCCCTGGGGAGGAGGGCCAGCACAGCACACCAGGAATTGAACGTTGTCCACTGCTTTCTGCCCAAGCAGGCGCTTTAGTCCACTGCTCTATCTGACTGGCCTTTTTATTTTTATTTTAAAGAGGGAAAAACAAATACTCAAAACAAATGACAAAGACAAAGACAAAAACAAAACAACATAAAATAAAAACAATATGGTGTTTCAAAACATGAATAAAAAATTAACAGTGGTTGTTATACTATACATTTATATCATCAAATTTATGCTCAGATTACTAGATATAGGCATGTAAGACTGAATGGTTAAAGAAGATGTGGTATTTTTATACAATGGAGTATTACTAAGCTATAAAGAAAGATAAACTTGAGGCTTTTATAGGTAAATGGATACAACTACAGCCTGTACTCATAAGGGAAGTAAATCAGTCCCACATGTGTAAACATCATATTGCCTCCCTGGTGTAAGAACCTGAAAGAGTAAATAAGATTTGAAGGATACAGTGGATATAGTAAAATATAAAGAAACTAAGCAGTAAGGACAGTAGGAATCAGAAAGTGAGGAAATACCATTGCCTCTCCAGTCTGGGCTCTTACAGTTAGCTGCATAATGTTGGACAAATTGCTTGACCTCTCCATGCTAAACGTAGCCAATAATAGTGCCTCCTTTGTGGGTATGTAGGTGTTTAGACCAGTGGTGAGCAGAGGCAGAGGAAGCACTGTGGCAATATTGGGTATGGTTAGGGATGGGCTGCAAGTGTTTATGGTCCTGTGAAGACCACGGATGAATAATCAACACATAATGACCCGAGATGAATGTACTAATCAGAGTCAGTGAGCAATGGACCCAGGGCCTTCTCACCCCCATTATGCCCCAGCCCGTTTTATTTCTTTGGAGACTCAATCTCACTAAACTACTCAGGCTAGGCTCGAATCTGTTATCCTCCTGCCTAAAAGAAGTACAGCGTCCATGTTTTCAGCAGGCAAGCCATCCCCTCAGGATGATAAGGGAAAAAGAATAGTCCCACTGGCGTCCATCCTCGATAAAACCATTTTAAATTTCTGATCTGTTTCTTCCCCAATTTGCCTCTATAGTTTTCAATAATCTACCAATGAGGTTATTTCTGAATTTATTACTCTTATACATTATTTGTCTGCTATGAATCCAATTGTATGCCCCCAAAAGGTGTTAATGTCACAACCCCTGGTATTTGCAATTGGTATCTAATTTGGAACTAGGACTATTGTAGATGTTATTAATTAAGATGAAGCCATATTGCACGATAAGCCCCATAGGACTACTGTCCTTATGAAAAGGGGTGGTGCCATGTGAAGATTAGTGTCATGCTGCCACAAGCCAAGCACTGACCAGAAGCCAGGAGAGGGACCTGGGACACATTATTCCTCAGACCTTCCTAGGGAGCCTGGCTTGCTAAGCCCTTGGTCTTGGACTCTCTCTCGGCAACACATTCTCTCTATCTCGGAGAACACATTTTTGTTGTTGTAAGCCACTCATTGGCACTTTGGGAGGGCAACCCTAGAAAACAAATTTTATTTTGCTCAAAAATCAAATTGAGCACATCCCACCAGACCATAGACTATACCTCTGCTGTCTCTTGCCCTCACAAGGCTAATAAAATTATATCACAATTATTTAGTAAATCAGAGGGGAACCACCCGCTCAGGACCCTACTCCTGTTCCTCTGTCGGACAGGGGCTTTCTTTCCCCTAGTAAATCTATTCTGTTCATATTAAAAAAATCAGTATTCAGTGTTTATAATATGTTCATTTATTCATGTTGTGTGCTTTGCTGCACAAATTTTTATTTTCTTTAGAGTTAATATTTATCTTTTGGCCTCTTTTTGTTTGTTTAGCTTTCAGTGTACCTTTGTTTTTTTTTGAGACAGGTTCCTACTATGTAATTCAGGCTGGCCTTGAACTTATGGTGCTCCTTCTGCCTGAGCCTTCTGAGCACTGGGATTATGCTTGTGTGCCACCACACCCAGTTCCATGTGACCGTGACTTCCTCTTCTGGATACATTCAAACACACCCTTCAGCTTTGTGAGCTTTTTTTGGATGTCCGCTTTCCAGAATCCCATAGGTTTCTGCTCTTGTGGCTGCCACTTGTGTTCCAGTCTGAGCTGAATACCACATCCTGGAGTCTGGGCTTTGACTGTCCCCCAAGAAGTCCCTGTGTTCAAGCCCTAGTCAGCATCTTGTGGCATTATAGGCAGAGGGAGGGACCATAAGAGGCAGGGCCGAGTGGGTAGTCTTTAGGTCGGTGGAGTGTGTGCCTTCAAGGGGAATGTGATGCCCCAGCCACCCACTCCTCCTTTGCTTCCTGCCAACAAGATATGTTGTCTCGCTCACTACAAGCCCAAAATAATGGAGAGAATTGACAGTGGACTGGAACCGCCCAGACTGTGAGCCAGAATGAACCTTATGCTCTTTGCAAGCTGATTATCTCAGGTGTTTTGTTATAGTGATGGAATGCTAACAGCTTATACTTTCCATGTTCATAGTTGACTTTCTGAGTTCATTATCTACTGCTATATAATAAATCACCTCAAAACTTAGTGAATTCAGCTGAGCCAGCCACAAAATGAATAAATAAAAAGAAACAAACAAACACAACAAGCAAACAAACAAATAAATAAATAAATAAATAAAATTTAAAAAAAAAAAAAAGGGCCGGCGAGATGGTTCAGTGGTCTAAAGCGCCTGCTTAGGAGGGCTCAGGCGACTGCGGGGACTGCAGTTTGATCCCCGGCACCACATGCTGCGCCAGCGCCACCACCAGGGCAGGCTGAGCCAGCCACAAAATGAATAAATAAAAAGAAACAAACAAACACAACAAGCAAACAAATAAATAAATAAAATTAAAAAAAAAACAAACAAAAAAACTTAGTGAATTCAAATAACTATGATCATTGATCTGTCTGTCTCTGATGTAACATTCTCTGTTTCCAGTATGGCACCCTGGGGTGAACTGAGAACAACCTTCTGAGTCCAGAGTCCTTCATTTTCAGTGTATCTAGAAGCGAACCACAGGTTCTGATGGCCTTCAGCACATGTGCAGTCTTTTCTTGGGCCCATCTATACTTCTGCAGTATGGTACCTGCAATTCCTTAGCCTTCCTGGGCTTCTACTGCCTAAACAGGTTGGGTTGTGGAAGTGTCTATGGCCATAGTCACTTAGCTTCCAACAGCGGTCAGTGTGAAACGCCAATTCATTTTTGTGCATTTTCTTTCTGGCTTCCAAAATGTTAATGCTATCTTTCAATAGTTGCATTTTCTCCCTCCCCACCCCCCCACAAATGTGTGTTTGTTTGTTTGTTTATTCATTTACCAATACTGTCATTTTAGTGGGCACACAGGAGAGACAATGGAAGCACATAAGTGTGTCTGATATCCTATAGCTAGCTGGAAGCCATCCATCCATTTTTGGAGTTCAATAAGCATGGATGGGGGCTGGGGAGATAGCTCAGTAGAGTAAGTGCTTGCATGGCAAACATAAGGATCTGAGTTCAATCCCTGGTTCCATACATAAATAAATAAATAAACAAACAAACAAACAAATAGATAAGTAAATAAATGTGGATTCACTCCTGGAGCAGAAACTATACCCGGTGTGTCTTGCTTATCAATACTTCCCAGTTTGTATCAAGGCCCACATTGGTAAGATAGCTGTGGGACAGTCATCTTGTACGGGACATCTGAGGAGCCTGGCCCATCTCCACAGTCCTTCTCCAGGATACTAAAGCACTGTTAGCTGTTGTCCTTGCCAATGTCACTCTGGCCAAAAGAAAGGTCCACGCTTTGCAGATTTGCTTTAGCTTGCAGGGCCAGTGTGAGGGGCACTTGCTAAGTGACCTTTGTGATTTGTGTCTAGATGTCCCCTGAAAGCCCCATGCACTTTTAGATGGGGTTTCTTCAGAGGTAGCTGAATCTAGAATGTGTGATTTAGTCACGGTGCAATGCTGGGATTATAGGTACTGAGATTAAGGTGACTGATGGCCAGATTAGTGAGATGATTGCACTGGCACTGTCCTAATCCTAGGAGACTGGATACAACATAAGAGACAGAAAAAGACTTGCACTGCCTTTCCCTTGTTGCTTTTGCTATTTTCCACTACCATGAACTATTGCCCTCTGCTATGTGCCACCCTGCTTGGAGCCAGCAGATTATAGTCTAAAACCTCTACAAACTGTGAGCTAAATAAACTTTTCCCTTAAATTTGGGTGTCAGGTGTTTTGTTCAACAATAAGGAAAGTAACTAAGACAGTGACTCATTCACACATACTTTCTTTCGTTTTTAACTTTTGAAGTCCTGTTGGTTTCAAGATTCAGACTCGAGGATCTCCCCAAGTTGCCCCTCGGTTATTATGCCCAGAGTCTGTTCTGTGCATGTGTGTGTGTGTGTGTGTGTGTGTGTGTGTGTGTGTAACTTTGTGGATGTGTGTAATGTATGTGAGGAGGTCATTCAAAGGAAGAAGGGAGAAGCAGGGAGACAGGCATAGGTCAAAGAAAATTGAGACTTTCAATCAAAGCAGCAAATGTGTTTCAGAGCCCAGAGGAGCAAAGTGGAGGAACTCCACCGGGAAGGCTGTGGTCATGGAGTTGTCACCAGCTTTGGAAGTGTCAGGCAAAGCTGCAGCAAAGGCAGTACCAAGGAACATGAAGAGATCAAAGACCTGTGCCCCCTTCACTGCCATGGGAGTTCAGGAGCCATGTGGAGGGAGAGCACAATGAACAGAATGCTTGTGTCTCCCCAAAATTCACATACTGAAATTCTAATGCTTTGCATGATGACGTTAGGAGATGTGGCCTTGGGAGTCATGAGGTCATAGGGTGGGGAATTCCTGGCTAGAATTTGCGCCCTTACAAATAACACCACAGAGAGCTCACACCCTTCCTCTGCCATGTGAAGGCTCTGAAAGAAGTCAGCAGTCTGGAACCCGGCAGTGAGCCTATTACCTGCTTCTGGGATGCTAGGGTCTTTCTAGGTTCTTCTTGTCCTAAACAAAGAATTGGATGAAACAAGTGCAAAACATAGTGCAAAACACAGTGAGGCTTTACATTTATTAAAGGTATGAAAAGAGATGTGCTCTGCAGGTGAGTGTGGGTCAACTGAAAGTAGGACAAGAAGTGCATTCTGCAGGGCAAGAGCGCTCCACTCCTCAGAATAAGCACGGAGGCCATGAGTTCGGTACCTGCCGTCTTTTTTATCCTCCACTCCTCAGGCTGAGGTCGGGTCTAGGTTGTTCTATCTTAATTTCTTGCCAGAAGAATTGAAGATAGCATTCTCTGATTGGTGGCGGGTACAGGGCTTCTGTGCTTGTGTTAGATTTCTGTGATCCACGGGTCGCACCCACTTGCCCATCTACTTTGCCACACCCTAGTCTCCTGACTCAAACCCTGCCAGGAACCTGCCCCTGTCAGCACCCTGATTCACACTCAGCACCCACAATGTTGAGAAGCACACCTCTGTGGTTTCTAAGGTGCCCACTCCCTGGTTCTTTGTTGGAACAGAGCAAGACAGTGACTGGGCCCGGGGTTACCTAGCTTCTGTGCTCAAGGGCAGCTCCTCCCTAAGCTCTGGAAGGTACACAGGAAGAGAACTGAGGTGGGGACAGGTGCTGCTTGAATCTCTCAGCCATGACAGGTGGAACCTGGTTCCTTGAACTGGCCCTACCTTCCCAGGCTAATTTGACTCTCGGCACTTCCCTCTAACTTGTGCAACTGTGTGTATGCATGCGCATGCACGTGGGGGATATAAGCAGAGCTCTCCCTAAGCAGCTCATTTTTTCTTTTGATTTTTTGAAGTCAACACGCATATGGTAGGTTACAGAGTTTACTTAGCATAAAGGTATAGCTAGATGCACTTGGATATTTGTAGGCATGTATAACACTCACTCACTGGGACCCCTAGAACAGTTCCAGCACCTGCCCTACAAGGTTGTGCACTCCTATTCTAGTCTGTGCCCAATGAACACCCACTATTGCAGTGTGATTGACTGACATCACTTGTTCTTCTTCTTTTTTTTTTTTTTTTTATGGGACCGGGGTTTGAACTCACGAGCTTGCACTTGCCAAGCAGGCACTTGTGCCACAGAGCTATCTCCCCAGCTCCCTATCACTTGTTCTTGAACTTCATAAACATGGACTCCAACAGCATTTATTCTTTTGTTTTGGTTCCTTGCACTGAGAAAGGTGTTTGTAAGAGTCATTTGTTCTTTTTTATTGTTGTGTAGTATTCCATTGCATGACTAGCACAATTGATCTACTCCTGTCCTGTGAATGGACATGTGAAGTTTGGGGGTCATTCACTTGTAATTCCTACAGAGTCTTCAGTCTCCCAGTGGGTCATTGAGTGGCAAGGTCATTCCCTCAATACTCTGTAAGATTTGCCTTGTCCAAGACAATGGGGATCTAAAATATAGATTTTTAAGCTCCATGGAACTCAAAATATAGGAGTCAGCATGGACAGTCTGCATCCAGAGCCTTTGGATTCCTCCTGGATGCCTGGCCGGATCTTCCCCCCCCCTCCACCTTTGCCCTGAGGTTCATTAGTCCATTGTCACCATGGCTGAACCTAGCCTTGCCATTCCCTACCCGGGTTTCTTTTGCAAAAGAGGCCCCAGTCCAATATCAGGCCAGCGACCATCACAACAAAAGCAGGAAAAGCCCCAGGGATGAGATTCTGGCCAGCTGACGCTGGAGCTGTAACCTCCTCACCCTGCTATTGTGAGGACAACCCAACTGCCCTGTCCTTAGCCTCTGCCTGCAGCTCAGGCCCTTTATAGGCTCTGCCTCAGAGCCATTGCCCAGACAAAGGCCATAGTTCTGGGGAGCTTATTGAAAATAGAAAGAGCTATTGATATGCAGAGGAACCACCCAGCCTCCTTCCCCACCCCTTTCTGGGCATGGGGCCTGCTCAGCTTAGGGCAGGCAATGGCCAAACTGGACCAAGTCAGAGGCAGCTATGCCAATGCCTTCCAAGTCCCACTAGCCTGGAGTGGTGGCTTTGACTTGTGCCCCATCTCCCAACACCCCCAGGTTGGCTGGGAAGGACTGAGGATAAGTGTCGCAGACCTCCACCACTAGTCGTTTCATATCCATGCTTCGGGCACTGGGGCTGCTCCTAGGAGCCCTCTGCTACCTCCAGCTGCTACTGTTCAAGTATGGCCTTGGGTAGAGCCTTGAACTTACTGTCCTTTTGCCTAGAGATCCCTTTGCTCAGTTACGTACTCCTCAGCCACTCACATTGCAAATTGCAAACTCTGAGAGGCTTTCCTGGGCCACCTGGGGCCCACGCAATGCTGCAGGATGAGTGTCCCTGTTTGACATTCTCAGTAGCTGTGAGGAGGTTATTTAGTTGTCCATTTATGTAATTATGAACTGTCTCCCCCATAGCAGTGCATGCTTACCATATACTCAATGTATTCTCCCAAATTTCTTTGTTGAAATCCAATCCCCAATATGATATCATTAGGATGGGGCACTGCAAGGGGATTAGGTTATGGCACGGGAACCTTCATGAGGAGATGGTGGGATTTGTGCCTTTCTATGGGTAGGAGATTTCCCCCCCCCCCTCTCTCTCTCTCTCTCACCATTTGCAATCCAGCAACACAATCTTCACTATTACCTGAATTTGTGGGTGTTTGCATCTTGGGCCTCCAACCTCCAGAGCTATGAGAAGCATATTTCTGTTGTGAAGACACTCAAGCTATGGTACTTTGTTCCAGCCCCAGCTGACAGGTGAAAACACAATGAGATCACATCTGTCTTGCTCACTGTTCCATCCCTTGGGCCTTCTGCATGGCACACAACCTAGGAATCAATTGCCAATACCCCAAAGCTTAGTGACCTCTATATCCTCAACACCCCATAAGGAATTATGGGGATTTATGTCTCTCAGGGGAAAGTGAGGCAGGAGATGAGGGTGTGGCTGGCCAGCCAGGAAAGTGAGCATGACCTATCTGACAGGAAGATTCAGGAGAAACATGCCCAATTCCTCTCAGGAAATTTCAGGCAGGTTTCTGACAGGACAGCCTCAGAGCCTGAGCCTCAGAGGATCCAAAACATGACTGTAGTTGAACTCCTGGCCTCTGTACTCTCTCTTTGAGGGCAGAGGGCTCTCACCCTGCATCGCGCACTTCGTTTCCTATTTTCAAGTGACCCACACTCAACTGAACTGCACACTTCTTTTCCTGTCTTTAATAAGTGTAAAACCTCACTACCTTTTGCAGTTGTTTTGTCCAATTCTTTGTCAGCACAAGAAGAACCTAGAAAAAAAAAAAAAAGAAGAAGAAGAAGAAGAAGAATCTAGAGAAAATCTCTAGGAGTCCCTAGAACCTCAGAAGCTGGCAAGATATTTTTGCAAAGTCAGTCAGGAAGAGACAGGGCCCTTCGGGCATGATTTTGTTTTTCCTTCCGAACTCTGTGGACCTAGGTAAGAACGACTGATTTAGATTTTTCTGTCCCTCTCTACCCCCTAGGAAAGCTGCAGTCCCTTTCTTGTCCCCTCTCTCCCAGAATAGACTTCTTGGCTGCCAAGAGAAGCAGGAAGCTAGAAGATGGTAAAAATTAATGGAATCTGGGGAACTCAGGAAGTTTTCTTGTGGATCCAACAACGGTTTCCTAGTGCATTCCACCATCTGGGACAGGGGAGAATGTGGGTGGCTTCAGTGTTTTTCCCAGTCAGTAAAACAGGCCCACAGTTCTGTGTCCAGTTGCTCTCCCCCTTTCTCTCTTCCCTTTCCCATTTTCAGTTATGCATTGCAAGTATGGGTCAGCTAAGAGTTACCAGGGAGCCTGTTATTAATCTAGTCACAGAAGAGATCATTCAGATCCAGGTGTAAGACCTAGAGTTTAGTATGCCTCTTTGCCTGAATGTTTCCATTCTCTGTAATACTTTATTTGTCTTTCTCACTCTTTTGGGAATATGCTTTTGCTCAAAGTCTCATTTGGGTGTTTTTCCCAGGTGACCTTTTATCTCTGGGTATCCTAGTGAATCACTTTCTCAGGATCTTGTTTCAACCCTGTCTACCTTTCTGCCGTGTTTGGTGGCCATTTTGGTTGGTCGTGTGGGTTGGTCACGTGGTGTCACCATGTTGTTTGGCATTTTCTTCTTTTTCAACTGACCTCATGGCCACCAGGAAATCTCACTTGTATAGATAAGAGCTAAACCTAAACATATAGACTTCCTCCCCAATTCTCTTCTCAATTGGGTTAGATTCTCTCCTTATTTTTTCTAACAAAATTCAGATAATTTAGAAATATATGTCTGATGGCCTGAGTAGAACAACCGAAACAGTCAGTAAAGATGAACTTTACTGACTGCAAGTCTGAAAAAGTTTCTATATCTATTCCTTTAAACAAAACGATCACCAAAGCTTTTATTATTGGAATAACTGTGAGGAATTTTGGTTTCTCAGGTGGCCAAAGAAGTCCCTGGGGACTCTACCCTGATCACTTTGGAGTTTCTAAGCAAGGGTGGGGAGTGCTCCATTCTTCTCTCCAGAGTCCGTTGGCACAGGGTATGAAGAGTTCTGTGGAGAAAAATAAATAAGAAATCACTAGTGCCACTTTGGCTGGCTAGTACAAGTAGTTCTTCAGTTTCACAAGAGACATCTTGAGGACTCAATGGGTTGGCATCCTCCTGCAAGGGACACCTTCTGAAGAGCCCCAGACCCAGTCTCTCCTCCCCACAGACCTCACAACGTGCCATGGGTAGCACCCTACAGATTCCAGCCCCCTTGCCATTAGGCTGCATCCTTAAAGATTTGTAACAATTTGACCTTGAAGGGAGCTAGTTGGATCCCCAGGGGCTCCATTCTAGTCTCTAACAACTTCCCTACTATTGCAGTGTTGTTTGGATCCAGTATGAATAAGAAAATGGCAAGAGTTAGGGAAAGAATGGCAGTCTAAATTCTGCCAAAGGCAAAGAAGGTGATGTGAAATCCCTTATGTTTAGGCTTTTATTGCTCTTTATCTCTGTAAAGTCTCAAGAGTCATGGTATTTAGGCCCTCCAAAGGAAAAAAAATTGATATTGATGATCCTGTCCTCAGATGCCTACCTGTCTCTCAGGGGGATATAGGTCTCTTGTACTTGTTTTCATCAGAGGCGAACATCCTAGAGATATCTGGATTTTTTTCTTTTTCTTTTTTCTTTTCTTTCTTTCTGTTTTTTTTTCTTTCAGTACCAGGAATTGAACTCAGAACCTTGCACTTGCCAGGCAGGTGCTTATGCCACTGAGCTCTCTCCCTGGCCCCGGAGATCTTGATAGATGTGTAGATGGACCCTATGTCCCAACTGTTGAACACAGACTTCTTTTCTGCGTTCAACAATCAGGATCTAGATGAGGATAAAATGAGAAGGACTGGGGAAAAGAGATCAAAATTATGGCTGTTGGAATTGGCAATGATTTAAGCACATTCAAGTTGCCGAAAGGAAAGACCAGAGTCAATCAAGGACTGAAAAAAAAAAAAAAAACCTGGACACTGGGCATGCAACTGCAATAAGCCTTACTCTGAGTCAGGTGGCCAATGTACATGGCTCACGGCGTTGGAAGACTGACTATCCCTACTGTCCCCTACTGCCAGAGAGGGGCTAGGTCTGCCCAGACTCCCATCATTCTCTCTGATAAAGACTACTAAAGGAGCCTTCAACAACCTGTAATGCCCTATCAATGGACATCTCAGTCTCCTGTGAGACAGCCTGGCTATCATGCATAAAGTGATTTTAATTCTTTTGTTTTCAGTTATGTCTTCCTTCTCTGGAAAACTATCCTCAGGGTCTATAACCACACTTGGGGTCATGGAGTTACCTAGCTTAGCTTCTTTGCTCCTGCTTTGACATGTCACTTTGAAGGTCAAGTGTTCAACCATGAATTTTTAATTATTCCACAGTGTCCTGCTCCCCTACTCAGAAGAGATTTACTAGTAAGATTGGGGGCAATTCTTCAATTCTGGCAAAAGTCAGAGCAGATTTTATCTGTTGGGACTACTGCAGGCCATACTTTTAGACAACCTGAGGTTATCATAAAGAAGTACACTACACTTAATCATGCCTCATGGATGCGTATAGGCTCAAAGATTGGCCACATTTGTGCACAGATTTCCCAGACCTACCCAACCAGACAAGACATCAGTGACTGGCCCTTCCAAAACTCCAGTGTAATGTGGACTGTTGATAGAAATAGCTTTGTTTAAGAAAGACACCCACAGGTCAGTTATGCAGTTGTCAGTCAAAAGGCAAAATCCTTAATTTGTCCCTTATAGTTCATCTAGGCTCCTTGCCCTTTGGACAGCTAGAACTCACACTCAGGATGGGGCACCCTTAATCCCAGCATCACATACACTAGATCTGGCACCTCTGAAAAGCTCCACCTATGACTGCATGAGGCTTTGGGGGGCCATTTAATACAGGCCATGCATCTTTTTCTTGGCCCCCAGAAGATTCAAGCTTATCCCTTTATGCAAAAGGCATTTAACCCACCGCCAAGAGTTGTCAAACTCCTAACAGTGTCAGCATGGCTGAAAAGTCCAAGTCTCAAGTCTCCTCTGAATTTTAAGACAAACTCTTAGTTCTGAGTCCCTGTGCACATGAAAAGAAAGCGAAACACTTCCAGCATTCAGTGGCATGAGATAACCACTTTCATTCTGAAAGTTAGAAATAGGGAGATAGAAAGGGGAACAAAGCAAGTCCAAAATCCAGCAGGCAAACATTAAATTCTATAGTTACATATTCAGCATCTCGAGCAAACTGGCAAGATGTGACCATCAAAGGGCCTCTGTGGCACTGTGAATAGTTTCAGTTCCCATGGCTTCTCCCTTGAGCTTGCTCTGCTCCCCCCTTGCAATTTTACTCAAATGATGGATGTTCCTGACCTCATCCTTCTGGGGTCTCCACTGCACCTTTAGCTTCTCATTTATAACTTCATACAACCACCTTCTCAGGGGCACACTGGCTGGCCTCCTGGGCCTTCTGAAATCTAGATGGAACCCCTTTTGTCTTCACAAATCTTGCAGTTCTGTATGCCCCTAAAACCAGCACCGTGTAGATGATGCCAAAATCTGCTGCCAGCTGGAGCTATAGCTAGTCTTCCGTCTCTCTTGGCTACAGGGGTCAAATACCTGGATTTCTAAGCACTTCGAACTCCATCCTGGGGAACAAATTCTCTAGGCCACTGCCATTGTGCAGCGTAGTGCTCTGGGTCTCTCTTCTCAAAGCAAAGTCCTTCACCATTGCAACTCCGAGGCTACAAAGGCTGGAGTGCTCCTGGTTCTTATGTTGCCTTTGGGCCATCAATTCTACGTCCTGTTCCTTTTCTGCATCCAAGTTCTCCTCTGCTCCATCTTTGTAGGTATAATTTTACTGGAGTTTTCTTTTTGGGCAAACTCAAAATGTTTTAAATCATCTTTCTGGGCTCTTTGCTTTTAATTCTCAACATTGATATGGTTAAAATCCCCAACAGCAGTCATGCCACCGCCTCAACATTAGAGTGCCTTGAAATGGTTTCTGCAAGATTAACTAGTTTGTCATGCTTAATCTCAGTGTCAGACGAAGTCTCTGGACAAGAGCAAAATGCAGACAAATTTTTTGCCAAAGCATAACACTCATGGTCTGGAGTCCAACAGGCAATGTAGTCCTTCTTCCCAGCAGAAACCTCCTGAGCCAGAACCTACTATCAAGTACAGCTTAAAGCATTCCAGGGCTGCTTCTTCAGCTAGCATCTCCAAACCTGTCCAAAGTCTTCCCACAAGCCATTTTCAAAGACTCCTGAAGCACATGGTCAGGTATACTCACAGCAATGACCCGCTTCCCTGGTAATAAAGATCTGTCTTCAAGGTTTATTTCAGCTTATACATTGCAAAGGCTTCAGTCCAGAGTCAACTGGCTCTAAGAGAGAATAGCACTGCAGAGGAATGTGACAAAGGATAAACTGTTCACAGCAGACAGAAGGCAGCAAAGCAGTGCCACAGTGTCTTTCTATCCCTTGTATTCCATCCAGGCCACCCGCCTCTTGGGAGGGTAGAACTCACACCCAGAGTGGGGCAGCATTAATCCCAGAATCACACACCCTAGATCCAGCCACCTCTGAAAAGCAGCACCTATATCCACATGAGGCTTTGGGGCAACATCGAGATATAAGACTAATGGGTAGGAAGTGCCTAGCATAGTCTCTGGTGCACTAGATGCTCAGTAAGTGTGACTAAAATGTGATTCTAACAAGGCTATAGCTTTATGCTCAAGTCCTCCCACAGAGATCTGCATTTTCATAGAGAACTCTATCTCAAAGACATTGTTTTGTCATAGTGGAATTTTCCAACAAAATAATTGGAGAAAGGGGACTCCCGAGGCCACTTGAGGTCACACTACACAAGTGACTATCAGATTTTGTTCCAGATGGGGGTGGAGAGGGGAGAGAGAGAGAGAGAGAGAGAGAGAGAGAGAGAGAGAGAGAGAGAGAGAGAGAGAGAGAGAGAGACTAGCTAACGATATGTCTTATACAGGCAACTTCCTCAGAGAAACAATCTACACTGGCAACAACAAAGACTTAGGGTGAAGGCAAAAGAAGGCAAAAGGGTATGCTGCGCAGCAAAGACCCTCATCTCAGAGCTTTGATGGGTTAGTGATGAGGTCAATAAATATTCACACACACAAAAATAATAAATATTCACACTGATGTAAATATAGTTACAAGTGGACAGCAGTGTTGTTCAGGGAAACAATTTACAAACTAGGAAACTGACTGTGACCAGAAGGATCAGGAGGGTAAGGCCGAGCTATGAGGATGGCATCAGCCAGGTGAAGAAGGAAGGGAAAAGCATTACGGAGGGAATAGCATGTGCAAATATCGGGTGATGGAAAGAACATGACATACTTGAGAACCCATGGAAGATCTGTGCATGGCCAGATGATGGGCAGGGGGACAGGTGGTCCCCCTGATTGAGGTGGTCAGCAGAGGCCAAAATACATTGGCCTGGCAGTAAGTCATAGGTCATAGTGACGATTTGGATCTTTACTTAGGGAGAAAGGGACAGCCATTGGAGTGTAGGTTTATTTATTTTATTTCAGTGCTGGGGATAGAGCCCAGGAACTGACGTATGCTAGGTGAGCACTATGCCACTGAGTCCTACCCTAGCCCCATCGGAGGTTTAAGTAGGGATATGGTATAGTCAGATCTGTGTGGTTCACAGTCTCCTTGGAAACCACATGTAGACCAGATCTGCAGAGAGAGGAGGCCAAGATGGCTAATGCAATAGCCCAGGTGAATGGCACTGGCCACCTTGGACCAAGATGTTGAAGAAGTGAAAAGCTGGGCAGTATCAAGCTGATGAGGAACATCACTCACCTTCCAGCAGAGACCAGAACCGCAAAGCATACTTCTTCCCAGCTGTGTGAGCGCTGGAAAGTTTCTAGCCCTCTGCATGATTTAATGTCCCCATATGTAAAGATAACAAGGTCTACTCTGTGGGCTACCACGCAACAGGGCAGGGAGCTGAGGGTTCCATGGCCTGTGAACACGTGTAGATGTGGGATGAATCCTGGTCAGCTGCAGATGGTTTGGATTTTCTTCCAAGGGATGCGACATGATGTGACATGATGACATGGCGTGCATTCGCTGTACTGTTTCAGAATGTTCAATTCTGCCACAGAAGGCACAAGGACAAGACGTGTGGATGAGTGCCTTTGCTGAGAAGTCAGTCGGTTGGGTGTGGTGGCGCATGCCTGTAATCCTGGCACTCAGGAAGCTGAGGCAGGAGGAGTTCTGCAAGTTATGTAGTCCAGGCTAGAGTACACATGAGTTCAACGTCAACCTGAGCTACACAATGAGACCGTCTCAGAAACAAAAAAAAAAAAAAGCAGACAAACAAAAAAAGAGAGGTAATTTAGTGATGCAGGAAAAATTAGCACAGATATGAAAGAGCCTGTATGTGAACACCAAAGGACACGGAAGGATCAAGAGCACCCTGGTCTTCATGAGACACCAAATACATGAGAGACATGACACAGCCATAAAGCCCTACGTATTCATGGTCAGCGACATATGTATGAGGCAGATGAGGCACTCAGTTTCCAGCCACCTATCAGTGACACTCATTCTAGCCCCGTGTCCTGTGCCCAAGAAATGTAGATCATCTCTGTCTGCTCCTCAGGTTGATTGGAGCAGCACAGCAATAGCTCCCTCGTCTCCACATCTCCTGGAAACATAGAAAGATAGAGAGGTTCCAGTAGGCCCCAGGCACCTTCTAGATGTTCATGGACTTCAAACGATGGTGCTGGCATCATAAGCACCCTAGTCACAGAGAAGACAGATGGATGCAGCAGAGAGTAAAAGGAGCGTGACCTATAGATTCAGGCACTGACTCTCCCCTGTTCTATGTTTGGGAACACATCCAGCTCTTCTTTGACCCCTCCCATCTCTGACGTCTTTCTTTGTCTCTCTCCTCTCTGCTTTCCGCTCCCTTCCTCTGTCCTCCCCTCCTCTCTCTCTCTCTCTCTCTCTCTCTCTCTCTCTCTCTCTGCATGCACTACTGAATATTGAATCTAGGACCTTTATACTGAGCCTGCTCTTCTCAGATAGGACCTCACTAAGTTTCCGAATTGTCCAGGCTAGGTTTAAACTTTTAGTCCTCCTGCCTTAGCCTCCCAAGGTGCTGGGGTCACAGGCACCCACTCCCATGTCTGGTCAATATGTTTTGGGTCAGTTTCATATACTGCACAGTTAAAACTTTGCATCGTGGCATGCCAGCCTTTCCTTCCTGGGATTGCTCTGGAAGTGTGCTGTTGCTTGGAGGTGAGCTGTAACGTGACAACTGAGTCACCATTGAGAATAAAACTGTGCTGACACCATGTCAGAGACAGCATTGTTCTGAGCAAGTTGGGCACTGACGTAGAAGAATGAGAAGAGATGTGGCTCCCCACATAGGCAGAGCCGCAGCACTGAGGAAGTCACTATTCTCTGGAATGTCCAGTTTCCTCCACCAGAAGGATGTTAGAAAGGAAGTTACAGGGAACAGGAGATCAGCGGGCAGAGGGTTGAAGAGTGGCAGCTTCAGATGACTGTAAAGACAGCCACAAATAGCTGCAGGGAATGACTTGAGCCTGCTGTCCACTTATTTACTATGTAGACAGGAATCCTCAAATTGGAAAATTGTTCCAAACACTGAGAGCTTTGGAACCCAAAGCAAGTGGGAAGGCACACCACAGTAAGAATGGTCCCTTGCATTTTCAGTCACTTAATACACAATCCACCCATTTGGGTGGGCTGGGGATTTGCCATAGCTGGTGCTCAGAGTGTGACTCAGGCTGGTAAGCCACTCCTGAGAGTACTGCCATCCATGGCAGCTGGGAGAACCACGTGAGATTAGGAGGGCTTCATCGCAGCAGTGGAATGTGCTGGCCTGGAGCCCACACATGTCACTTCCTGTTTGCAAGTCTTTGCATCATAACGGGTCACATGGCCAGAAGACTGAGATCCAGAAACCAGTAGGGGGCGTAACTTCCATAGCACCTTCACTGTGGATTGTGAGGCCACCAGCCTAGGAGGGGGTTCAGACTGGGTGACAAGACCCAAAGCCTTGAGACCACCTTCACAACACCTTCTGAAGTTTCTGGCCCCGCAGACATCCCTGGCTGACTCTGCTCTGCCCAGGGGCCATCTTTCTCGAAGTCTCTGTTCACTTGTGTCACCTCTTCTGTCCCACAGGGGCATCATAGCTGGGTAGAGGGAAATGTGACTGGTGCCTTGGGCAGCAGACACATCAGTGACTTGTGCAGTGGCTAGAGGGGAAAGGAGGGTGGGGAAAGGAAGGCAATGAATAGGAGACAACAGGGTGACCACGTGACCTTGACATGACCTTTCCAACTTAACTGGAGAATAGGTAAGTGCTTCTGGCTTTTAAAATAACTCTTACTTTAAGTAGCCCTATTAATTAGTATTAATCAGCAGCTAGTAGTTTCTGTTGCCTCCTAATTGGTAGTTTGCCAGTCATGAAATTCAGGGAAAGCATGGGGTTAGGCAAGGGGGCTCTGCTTCCCTAGAATAGCAATTAGCAATCATTTACTGGACAGCAGGGGCCGGGCCTGAGCTCTGGCTTGAATGAGGATCCAGTGGGCCCAGGGTCGTCTCACTCACACGCTGGGCCTGGGCTCTCACTCTATGGTCTTAAACTTTATTTATTTTTTTAAACTTTGTTAATTTATTTATGTTATATCCGGCTTAGCCTGCCTGTGGGTAGGGCTGGCAGCATGTGGTGCCTGCGGTTGCCTAGGCTTGCCTAAGCAGGTGCTTTGGACCGTTGAAGCCATCTCACTCTATGGTATTAGATGGTGCTTTGTCTCATTAAAATAAATAGCTATCAGGGCTGGTGAGATAGTTCAGCAGACTAAACTCCTGCCTAGGCAAGTGGTAGGCACCATAGCTCAATCCCAGTGATGATATGCCACTCTGGCCCCTTCTGGGTTGACATATCTCCCCCCACCCCACCCTAGCAGGCTCCCCTTTGCAGGCTGCACTCCCTGCTGCTCTGGACACCAGACACATCCAGCAGCATTTCTGCTGTCCATTCCCCAGCCCTCTTGAACCCTGGAATATAGAGATCCTGCACAAACAACTTCCAGAGACATAGCCCACGTGCTGGTGCCTATTCTGACACCATCTCTTTCCTCTGCCTCTGCAGCTTTGCTAAACAACCTGCCATGACAGAAGTTGCCAAATTTTTGAGAGTGTCCTAGGTGTCCACTCCCCGAAGGAGAAGGTGTGTCAGCTTAGCCAGCTGCCTCCAGGTGGCAGAAAGAGAGAGTGCTGGTCTCCAAAAGGTTGTGGGGATGTTTTCCCCTGGGCTTCAGAGTCTTTGGGACTTGAGGCCAAGTTCCAGCACCTCCACTTGCTCCATCATGCACAGAACCTCTGTGAGCCTGTTTGCTTTGCTTTGTGTGGTCTCGCTGTGAGAGTTTGCCTACCCTATAGACATCTAATTATAAACAAATAGTGAAGTTATTAGACAAAAGTGTAGCTCTGATGAGGCCTTCAGTGCAAACCTAAGTCTGAAGTGAGACTCTCAGCACCTGGCACCAAAAGACCTCAGACTCCCCTGGGCTCTTAGGACCCACATGCCTTTGCTAGAAAATATCTAGCTCCCTGTGGGAACCTAGAACTGGTAGGTGAGGTATCATTAGTGTCTTTCACAGCTCTATGACCTGAAGAAGAAGCTGGAAAACAGCTGGCAGGCTTGTCCTGGTGCATCTAGGGTTGGGAGGGATTTCTGGTCTTAGATTGCTCTAGGCCTTGCCCTAGAGGGACTCAAGGTCCCACTCCATCCCTCAGCTCTGAACACCAAATAAACAAGACTTTCTCTCAGGCACCTATTGTTTATTCCAGTGAAGGTGAAGCTGAACTGCAAGTAAGGGGAGGTCACTGTGGCCTAAAAAAAACTTGTTTATTTCAGGACAAGTGAAGGCAAGGGCTAGTGTGGTGACTGTGTCAGTCAGCTTTGTCACCACTGTGACCAAATACCTACCATCCAGAACTTAAATGAGGAGATGGTTATTTAGGCTCGTGGCTGTAGAGGCTTAACTCCATATATGACTGGCTTCAAGACAGAAGGATGTGGGAGAGGGCAGATGCTCATGTCCTGGCAGCCAGGAGGCAGGATGAGAGGAAGGAGTCAGAGACGCTGTAGTCTCCAAGGTCGTAGCCCCACTGCATCTAGCAGCTGGGCTTCACCTCTCCATAGCCCATTCAGTCATAATGATTCTGTTTCATCAAATTTTTAGGGATCCAGGGATCATGACAAGACCATGCTATCTTGTCATTGCACTGTACATGAGCCCCAGTCTCAATGTCACAATGTCACCTGTTGGTCTAATGCGGATGCCCAATCATGGATTTCCCCTGTCTGGAACTGTGAACTAAATATACTTCCCTATAGAAAGCATTCAATCTCAGGAATATTTTGATAACAACGGAAGATGAACAAAGACAAGGGGCTACCCACAGAGAGGAAGGAGGTGACATGGATGTCTGTGCCCATTCAGAAAGTTTCATTTGGGGTTTAAGTAAACTAGAATATTTGTGACTTTCAGCCACAAGAACAACTAAGACAATCACAGTCAGGACTGCTTCCTCAGCCCTGCATCAGAGGCACTGCGCATTTTGTTATGCCTCAGAATCACGTTTAATTGTTTGTTTAAAACATTGATTTTTTTCAGACCCCATCTACACCCAGAAATTCTGACTCCCTGTGTCTGGAGCACTTCTTTAACCTCTTCCTCCACTCTGTTGTAAGTTGTTCAAAGACAACAGTTTGAGAAATATAGCTTCATAGCTAGTTCAGTACTATGTTGGTTACCACTGCTGTGTAATAAATAACCCTAAATTTATGAGTTCAAAATAACCATTATTTTATTTTGCTCATAGATTCTGTTTTTCAAGAATTTGGAAAAGGCATAAGAAGGATAATTTGTCTGTTCCCTAATGTCTGGGCCTTCAACTGGGAAGACTTGAAGGCTAGGTGTCTCTTAAGAGGTAGGGGCTGGAATCCTCTGGAAACTCCTCTAGTCACATAACCTATAGACAGTGATGGCTTTTGGCGAGGACCTCAGCTAGGTCTACTGGTACATACACGTGGATCTCTTTGTGTGTCTTAGGCTTTCTTACTATA
Organism: Capromys pilorides; assembly: GCA_004027915.1. Classification (NCBI taxonomy): domain Eukaryota; kingdom Metazoa; phylum Chordata; class Mammalia; order Rodentia; family Capromyidae; genus Capromys; species Capromys pilorides. The sequence goes on along the minus strand of PVKN010000249.1, from coordinate 27,225 downwards.
TGCTCTGCAGGTTCTCAGAGTAAAAAACCCTAAAAGAGAACAGGAAGAAAACTTGGTGGCCGTTAATGGCCTACCCTCAGAGGTTAGGTAGTGCTACTTACGCCAGAATCACAGGCCATTAGATTCAAGAGGGAGACCACATAGATTCCTCTTGACATATCTCTATACAAATAGCATGTGGGATGATGGGCACTCCCACTATAGCCATCCTTGGAGAACGTCATCTTCTTTTTTATTTTTTTAATTTTATTTTTAATAAGAATATGACAGTTTCAAAACACATTATTAGTGCATTCATAATAATTGATACATTGAATATTGTTGTCCTCATAGTAGTTATACAGAGCACAGGGTGTAGACATGATAAATTTTCTAATCCATATTAGCAGGAGAGGAAAAAAAGAAAAAACAAAACAAAAATTTCTTCTCTTTGTACAAAGAGGGAGCGGATGTATACATAGTCCAACGTTCCATAATTGTAATAGGTTACTGGTGAAACTGGCAATGTTGGAGGCTGTTGGTATAAGCCTCTTACAGCTCATCATACTAATCTATCTCTGCATTCTATGCCTTGTAATCAAGCTTTTCTGCTGGGTGATCAAGGGCAAGTCAAGGCCAGACCTGTATAACAGAACAGAGAAAGTCATCTTCTGAACGGACAAAATCTAGATATCTGCAGGGGACCTTGGGACATGCCAGGTAGGTGACTCTGATTCCTACCTGGCTGAAACCAAATTGCCATTCCCTATCTGTTTTATATGTTGTCTCTTGTCATGGTACTGTGGCTAGAACCCAAAGCCTCAAACATACTAGGTAAGTGCTCTACCACTGAGCTGAGACCTTAGCCCTATACATAGGCTTTTTCATTAGCCAAGATCTTACTTTCCCCTAAGTCTTTTTCATTTAACTTTAAAAAATATATTAGTTAATTGTCCATATCAATAGGGTTCTGCATGACACAACTACACATGCCTACACTATGTATTGATCATGTCCATCTGGCCTTTTGCCCCTCCCTCCTCATGAGAATGGGGCACCCTTTTGTCCCATGCTCCAGGACCTTAGCAGGACACAAGTGTCTAGTGTTTCTTCTGCTTGGGGATGTGGTGACCTAGCATGGAGGAAACCCAAGACCAAGACTCTGTGGGGTATGCCGAAGACCTGCACTCCAGGTTTTTTTTTTTATTATTATTATTATGGTCAGCTCAGCCTGCCTTGGGGGTGGGGCTAGCGCAGCAGGTGGTGCCAGGGATCGAACCACAGTCCCTTCAGTTGCCTAAGCTTTCCTAAGCAGGTACTTTAGACTGCTGAGCCATCTTGCCAGCCCTGCACTCTAGGTTTTAAAGACCATTTATTATGTGCCTTTTCTGCCAGTGTCTTGGTTGCTTTTCTCTTGCTGTTGATACAAAATACCTGATGCCCAAAGTTAGAGAAGGAAAGATCTATTTAGCACACAGTTTGTGGAGGTTTCACTCCATACTAGGCTGACTTCCAGGCAAGGGTGAAGTGGCAGAGGGGCAACAGTTCATGGTGGCCAAAGGTACCAAAGCAATGGGAGAAGAGGAGAGGAGACAGATGAACCTCTTTCTGTCCCTTATATTGTATGCAGGCTACAAGTCCTAGGGTGTGTGTGGCACTCATACACCTAATCTGAGCACTAGACCATGAGTCAATCACAAACTCTAAAAGGCCACTCCCATGGCTGCATGAGGCTTTTGGGGGACATCTAGACACAGCTTTCCTCTGTGGCCCCCCCAAAGACTCATGCACATTTTTTCATGTAAAAGGCATTCTAGTCCATCTCTAAGAGTTGCCAAAGTCCTAAAACTCTGAATATTGCTGAAAAGTCCAGTTCCCAAGTCTCCTCTAGATTCTAAGGCAAACTCTTAGCTGTGAGCCCCTGTACAAATGAAAATTTGAACACTTCCAAGATTCAATGGCACAAGATAAACACTAGCATTCCAAAAGATACAAACAGGGGGATACAAAGCTGAGCTGGCCACAGAGACCAGGCATGGTGGCGCACACCTGTAATCCCAGTGCTGAGGAGGCTGAAAACAGGAGGATCACTACGAGTCCAAGCTCTGTAGTGAGGTCCTGTACCAAATACATAAAGTTAATTAATTAATTAATTAAACCAGCACCACATGGATGATGCCAAGATCTGTTGCCAGCTGGAGTGGTAGCCAGGCTTCCTTCTCTCTTAGCTATAGAGGTCGAGTGCCTGGATCACCGAGCACTCTGACCCTGATTCCCAAGGAACTAATTCTCTATGCCACTGCCATTCTGGCACACAGCTCTCTGTGGCTGTCTCCTCAAAGCAAAGTCTTTCGCTTTTACAGTTTTGAGGTTGCAGAGCGTGGAGACTTGCTGCTTCCTGTGGTGGCCTCAGGCCATCTTTTCCATTCTCCTGTTCCTTCTCAGCAGTCAAGATCTCTGCTCTATCTCTGTACTCCACAGCTTTCTTGAAGCTTTTTTCCTGGCCAAACTCACATTTTCAATCATCCTTCTGGGCTGTGGGCTCTTGATTCACAACATAAATCTGCCTAAAAGTCCCCAATAATAGCCATGCCAGTGCCTCAACATTCAACTGCCTTGTGGTGGGAAGATAGCCAGTAGCATAAGCACCTGTCCGGCATGCACAAGGTCCTGAGTTCAGATCCTCGATACCAAAAAAAAAAAAAACAAAAAAAACCCCACACTTAAACATTCCACTGCCTTGAAATTTCTTTTGTCAGATTATTTAGTCCAATGCCCTTAATCTTAGTCTCAGGAAAAATCTATGGTCACAAACAAAATGCAGACAAACTTTTTTTTGCCAAGCCATAACATATATTGTGTAGAGTCCCAACAACCAATGCAGTCCTTTTTCCCAGCAGAAATCTTCCAAACCTGGTCTTTTTTTTTTTTTTTGTGGGACTGGGGTTCGAACTCATGGCCTCATACTTGCCAGGAAGGCATTTGTGCCATGGAGCTATCTCACCAGCGCCTCGAACCTGGTCTTTGCCAGCAGAATTCTATCAAATTTCTGGTCTTCTGTGCTCTGGCCAGATTCTCCCATGCAGGACAGTCTAAGGCATTCTAGCTCTACTCTTTCAGGAGACATCTCCAAACTTTTCTGAACTCTTCCCATAAGCCATTCCCAAAGGCTCTTGAGGGACCAGGGAGATAGCTCAGTGGAATAAGTGCTTGCCTGGTAAATGCAAGGCCCTTAGTTCAATCCCTGGTACTGCAAAACCAAAGGCTCTTGAACTTCATGGTCAGGTATAGTCACAGCAATGACCCACTCCTCAGTAGCAAATTTTGTCTTGGTTACTTTTCTCTCATTGCCAAGACAAAATATCTGATGCCCAAAGTTAAAAGTAGGAAAGATTTATTTAACTCACCATTTGTGGAGACTTGAGCCCATAATCAGCTGGCTCCAAGGCAGGGTGGCACATAGCAGGAGGTAACAGTTTGTGGTATGGAAAACAGAAAAAGCAACAAGATCAAAAAGGGAGATCAAAAGCAAGCCTCTCTCCCTCCCTTACATTGTATGCAGGCTACTGGCCCAGGGCTTGTGTAGCACTCACACCCATAATCCCAGCATTGGACCATGAGTCGATCACAAACTCTAGAGGTGGGTACCTCATGACCACATGAGGCTTTGTGGGGACATCTAGACACCAACCATAACAACCAGATTAGAATACTTGCTACATTTTTTTCTCCCCAGATTGCACTGCAAGTGCAGAAGAATTCTGGTTGTTGGTCTGGGAAGTGACTTTTTAACAAAGGGAGCACTTCCATGAGCAAATAGTGGTGGTAGAACCTTGGGAACACTGTCCCCTGGCTAAGAGTGGGACCTGAGTCATGCCACCATCAGAGGCCATAGACCCAGTTTCTGCCTCTACACTTAAGGGGACCCTGGCCAGCTGCACACTTTTCCCTTGGTGACACTACTGAGAGTTGTTACCAGGATGAACCTCGGGCCTGCAACTCCCCCTCCCACCTTCCAGAGAGAAGAGAAGCTAGAAAGCCCTAGGAACCTGCTGAAGCTGTGTGGTTGGCCAGACTTGAAAATCCGAGCAATTTCTGTCCCTCCTTGGGCTGTGTTATTAAAGCCACTCAGAGGCAAGTGCTCCTGTCTTGCTAATTAGTGCAGTGTCTCTCTCGTCTACCCCCCACCCCTTTCTCTGTGGTACTGGAGGTTGAACCTAGGGCCTTCACACTAAGCTACATCTCCAGCCCTTTTTGTATTTTGAAATTTTGAGATAGGGTCATTGAATGGCTCAGGATGGGCTTGAACTTGCCATCCTCCTGCCTTGGTCTCCCAGCGTATCAGGATGGCAGGTGTGTACAACTGTGCATGGCTCTTCCCTGTTGGGAGCAGATGCAGCTGGAAATTGATCATACGTGGGAGGGGAGGACAAGGCCAGAGTGCCTAAAGCAGTCAAGCTATCTCAGTCTTGAGAAAAGCATCATGCCTGGACAATATTGGCTATTAGTCACTAGGCAACCTTGTGTCTCCTGAATTGAACGTTACAAAGGTATAAACAAACACCCCTACTATCCTACTATTCTTCTTTGGGTCATTTGCCAGTTAGGCAAACAGGCCACCACCTGACCTCAGCTATTATCTCTTGTCTTTATTTTCTAAATCCTCTCCCTGTTTTCTCCTGCAGATCACCTAGAGACCAAAGAGTACCTACACCTCCCCTGTTTCTAAGCACACTTCTCTTCCCTATTCCAAGAGCTCTGCTACTGTGTTGTTCCCATCAGTACCTGGGACAGGCATGAAATTGAGCAGGTGCATTTCAAGCTCTCAGGAAGACATGGAAACTGGTAGCTGGCCCAGTTTAAGTTGTACTTCAAATATTGCATGAGTCTGAGGTTGGGGCATTTCCCACAATAAACATTTCAATTACATCATTGGGGATTTCTTATTTAATGGAGATGTGACAAAAGCCCCTGGTGAATTATGGGGGAGTGGGGACACTAATCCAGAGACATTGTCCCAAGCAGTTTTAAACAAGTCTAGAAAAATTTTTGACATCCCTTCTATTGCAAGGTGACATGGGTCTCCTCTGCCCTGGAATCTGAGGTATCCCCGTGACCTAACAGAACACAGTATAAGTGACATTGACTGACCCCTTCCCCGCTACATGCATATCTCCTTTGGGGTTCAGCACCATTTCTGCCTGTCATAGACCCCACCCTATATCTGCTTTCCCTTTATCAACAGCTTTTCTCCTTCACCAATGATGCGAGAGTCCGTTCTGGAATCTTCTCCATGGACTCCAGGTATAAGAGCATCCATAGCTGGGTGTGTGCTCCAGGACCCTGACCCCGTCCTGGTCTCTGCAGCAGGGAGAGCAGAGGGAGATGGGCAGGGTCACAGGAGGCCATGTGGTGCCTGATCCGTCTAGAAAGGATGTCACTGGCCTTTCCCACACGGAGCCTTGTCACAGAAATTGCTGCTGACAGGGGTCAGGTGGCCTAACACTGAATTTGGGGGGTGGGGATCAGTGTGAATGGTGCCTTGCCCTGGGAAGGGGGCCCAGAAGACCCACGGGGCTAATGAAGGTGGCCAGGCATTGTGAGAAGCCCCAGGACCCTCCGGGGGCATGGCCGGGTGGCCAGGAGCAGTGGCAGCCCCAGTGGAAGAATGCCAGTGTCAGGGGAGGTGGCCATTAACTCCTACAGGCCGAGAGGCCCCGCATTAAGTCCTCAAAGGCTGGCCAGGGCCTGTGATTGACAGGCGGACTCTGTCAATCAGGAGAGGCTGGCAGAGAAAGAATGGGCCGCCAGATACAAAAGGACAGGGGCCTGATGTGCTCTGAGGGCTGGGCTGTAACTGTGGGGAAGCTAAGCCTGAGTCGCAGGACCATACCCTCAGAGAGACCAGTGTTCAAACTGGGATGTTTTAAGGCCTCGCTTGGGTTTATGATAGAGCACCTGGTTTGGTGAAATTGCCAAAAAAAAAGCTGACTTTCTCAGTGTCTGTACCAGAGCCTTGAGCTTGGCCCAGGAATGCAAATACAGCACTGCCACACACACAGGGCATGCGTGAAGGGGTGTGGGAGGCTGCAGAAGTTTCCATGTGGGGGAGCTGGCCGTGATGGTTTTATTATGCGAAGGATTTTGAGGACATGATAGGTGCTGAATAAATATGGGATTGTTCACACATATGGCACCGGTACTCCAAATTGTATTTTAAAAATAAAGCTCCAGTGTTCTATTTTGTACGTTTAAAGATTAATTTAAATTAGATGTACACAGACTTTCTAGAAAATATTTGGCATCTGTAGCTTGGAGTTGAGAACGGTGGGGAAGTCTCCTCCTCCCACTGCAAGGCAGCATCGCACTGTATTTATCTCCGGTCTTTTGACTATACATCTTTTAAAAATATAATTGTGATCAGCTATACATGCAATTTAGTAATTTGCTCTTTTCTTGCTCAATGTGGTGATATAAGCATTTTTCATGATATTGCAAATTCCTGGTAAACATCATTTTTAATGGCTATGTAATATGGATTGTATTTTCAATTTTCATTAAATTTCTGTTTTATCTTCAGCCTGATTGCTTTGAGGGACCTAATTTCTGCCAGCCCTAATATGCTTATCTGTTTATCAGGAGTCACATCTCCATGTGACTCTCCCCTTTTCTGAAGAAGAGGAAGGGAGAGGGCAAGAGGGGGTTTCAACTGGGACAGACATGACAGCTACATGGAGTTGTTGGTAGGTGAGACACAGGCAGGACAAGACCACCACAGGTCCTTGGTGTCCTGCAGTCAATCTCAGGTTCACATGCTCTGTCCCACTGAGCCCATAAATGCACTGCTTCTGAGATGACACGGCCCTATTCAGGATCCCCAAACGCAGTCCCCATAGTTAGGGGCATACTGTGATAGAGGAAAAGGGCTTGGGCTAGGTAAAGTGGCAGCAAAAAGGATTGTTGCAGCCAGATGGGAGTTGGTGGGGATGTTCTTTGCAAGACGCTTAAGCTCTCCCTTTTCCAGGTGATATACTTATTTGTTCAATGCCTGTGTCAAACCTCCCTTCTAAGAGGAGGAATAAAATGTTGACTTCTTAGTGGGGCTGGGGGGATAGCTCCGTGGCACAAGTGTCTGTCTGGCAAGTGCAAGGTCATGAGTTTGAACCCCAGTCCTGAAAAAAAAAAAAAATGATGACTCCTTCCAACAAAGAGTATCAGATATTTAATTCATTAAGAGACAGCTTGCACTTGTGTGTACACACATACACACACATGATTGTGGGTGTATGTGTGTGTGTGTGTGTATGTGTCCAATTGCTACATGTATAGATTCTTTTTCTTTTTTTTTTTTTGAGACAGAGTGTCACTCTGGAGTCAAGCTTGGCCTTGAACTCCCTTATGTAGTCCAGGCTGGCTTTGAACTTACTGTGATCCTCCTGCCTCAGCCTTCTGAGTGCTGTGAATACACCACACCCAGCCACCTGAATAGATTCTTGCAACTACAATCAGTATACGGAACAGACTCATCATCCCCCCACCCCCTTTCTGCTACCCATTTGGAGTCAAACTCTCCCCCATCCTAATGTCTGGCCACTCCTGAGCAATCCTCCATCATCTAAAATCACCTTTTCCAGAATGTCGCACCCCTGGAATCATGCACCGTATGAGCTGTTGAGGACTGGCCTCTTTCTTTTGATGTAATGCCTTTCAAATTCATCCAAGTTGTGTGTATCAGGAGTTTGTTTCCTTTCATGGCTGAGTTGTTTTCCACTCTATGACTGGGTCGCCTTCTGTTTAACTATTCCTCCACTAAGGACATCTGAGTTGTTTACAGTTTGGGGAAATTACAGAGAGAGCTGTTGGGCACGTTTGTGGACCAATTTTGGTGTGAACACACATTCTCATTCCTCTTGGGTAAAGAGCTATGATGGCTGGGTCACACGGACATGGCGTGTTTGAGTTTCTAAGGGGCTGCCAAGTGGTTTGTCTCATTTTCCTTCACCTGCAGTGTATGAGTGCATGAGTTGTTCCACATTATCATCAGCATTTGATACAACAGTTGGAGATTTTTCTCTTAGCCATTCTTACAGGTGTGCGATGTATACCTCTCCATTGTTTTGATTTTTGTGTCTTTGATGGCCTGTGATACCAAACACCTTTTTATGGTTATGGTATAAATGGGGCTGTTGGTTTTCTTATTGCTGTATTGGGAGCATTGAGACAGGGTCTTGCTCTGTAGCTCAGGCTGGCCTGGAACTCACAGCAATCCTTCTCCTTCAGCCTTCCTAGTGCAGGGGTTATAGGAATGTATCACAATGCCCAGCCTTATTGTTGAATTTGGAGCATTTATTATAAATATATAAAGGATGTAAGTCTTTTGCTGAATGTATGATTCACAGATCATTTCTCCAATTGGGAAGTTGCTTTTTCATTCTCTTAATAATGCCTTTTATAGAGCAATAGTTTTTAATTTTGATGAAATCTAATGTATAATTTTTCTTTTTATGAATTTTTTTGTTGGCAGTACCAGGATTAAACTCAGGACCCTGCACTTGCCAGGCAAGCGCTTATTCTACTGAGCTATCTCCCCAGCCCCGGACTATATTTTTGGTCTCATGGTTAAGAACTCTTTGCCTGGCTATAGATAATCAAGATATGCTTTTATTTTTCTCATATTTTCTTCTAAGAGCTTTACATTTTTCATTTTACATGTGAATGTATGATTCACTTCCAGTTAATTTTTATATGAGGTAGGAGGTTTGGGTTGAAGTTCGCTTTTTTGTATCTGGATATCCAGTTTTCCCAACAGTAGTCTTTTAAAGACGAATCCTCGCTTGCATCCTGTTGACTTTGCACCTTCATAAAAAATGATGGACTTGTTTCATGGGTCTATGTTTGGAGTCTCTATTCTATCCCACTGATCTCTGTCTTCCTTGCCAACACAGCAGCACTTTTCTTTTCTTTATGTATTTAGTAGGGTCTCGCTACAGAGAGTGGACTCGTAGTTGAAACAATCGTCCTGTTCTCAGCCTCTCAAGAGCTGGGATTGTAGGCAAGCACCACCACACCCAGTCTCATTTCCATCTCAGCACACCCTGGAGGCAGGACCAGCACGGCATGCAGGGGATGGAAACCCGGTCACTGCTCTCTGCCCAAGCAGGCACTTTAATCCACTGAGCTACCTGGTCGGCCTGACACCAGCATTTTGATTACTGTAGTTGCATATTAAATCTTAAAATATTGGGCACACTTTCTCCAGTTTCATCCCCCCTCCCCTCAAAATTGTTTTGGCTATTCTAGTTTTTTGTCTTTCTGTGTATAGGTTAGAATCAGCTTGTCTATATTTATAAGAAATCCCACTGGGATTTGATTGGGAATTGCACTAAGTATATAGATTTGGAAGAGAATTAGCATCCTTGCTGTGTTAAGCCTTCCAATCCATGAATCTTGTTTTGTTTGTTTTATTTTTTAAAAATGTTGCCCCTGTAGGAGACAGCATGTCTCAAAATGACTGGCTTTAAGGTGAGGAGAGCCCGGTCAGGAATGGAGGCTTTCCTTCTACCCAGCTGCATCTTGTTTCTTTCAAGCCATTAGAAATGACTTGATTTTCACTGACAACTTTGCACTTTGTGGATGGAGTGAAGGAAGGTTGCTGTTCTTTGTTTGTTGAGACAAGGTCTCACTATGAAGTTCAGGCTGGCGTCAAACTCACAATATTGCCCAGCATAGCCTTGAACTTATGGTGATCCTCCTGCCTCAGCCTCCTGAGTGCTGGGATTATAGGTGTACGCCACAAAGCTTCACCAGGAAGAGGATTTTATCGGACTCATGTGTGCATGTGCTGGAGAATGATGCTTTGGTGTGAGGGCTTACACTGGCAGTCTGCTTGGACACATGAAGGCGCATGTGGGTGTCTGTTTACAGATAGACAGGGCTCCTGCATGCAGCATACACACATGCATGTGGGCTCCTACACACAGGCATGCATGAGTACCCACACATACATACACACATGGCCCCACGAGGCAATCTTTCCTGCCCATGTGACCCCTGGCTGACTGAGTGTTCACATGCAGAAAGCTGATGGAAGTATGACATCAGGGAGGCAGCTCAAATGCATGCACATAGGGCTTCTCAGCAACTGTTTATTGAGTACAAGAAACAGACCAGGGAAAGGCATTAAAAAACAAGAAAAAGGGGAGGAGACCCAGAGGCTGAGCCTTTGTGAGAGTAGCCGGGCCCGTAGCCTCCTGAGACTTCCTCGGGCTCCTGAAGAGGAAAGGGAAAAGAAGCGAGAGACACTTTTCCTCCTCCAGCTGTGGAGATGAGCCCTGTAGCCACAATTTGAGGTAGGAAAGGAAGGAAACACCTCAGGGTGTGGCCACCTATAACAGCACAGCACAGCGGTACCTAATCCAGCACCTTGGAAGTCCCAGGAGTTGATGCCATCCATCCCATACTGAAGGACCAGGCTAGGACAATTCTGGTGAACCTTCTAGAACTTTCAATGATAGCAAATAGCCAGCTGCGGCACATGTGCCATAGGTTTGCCACCACTGGGCTAGCAGGACTTGAGGAACTGAGTTAAGCCCTTGAACTGTCACCCTCCCAGTTCCTGCCTTGGAAGCTTGGCACATTTCCCATGAGCACTCTGTGCAGTGGTGGTGCTGGTTACTCAGGGCTACTCAGTGACTGCCCTGACACACCTTGGCATTAGGAATCAAGGATTTGGGAGCAAAGCAGATACTGAAGCCTATGCTTTCCCTTTCTTAGATGACAAAACTGAGGTGCAGAAGCAGCAGGGTGGAAATCCAAACTGGTTCTTCCACCTTCTGCTTCTCTTCCTTCACCTGTTTTCTCTGTGGTGGAGGTTTCTAACCTAGCACGCAGCATTTGAGCTGTCTGGAAGTCTCACTACTCCTCCTACCACATAACTAAAATAGTTTGGATGAGGAAGTTAGTAGCCCAGCCAGCCAGGGCCCAGCTTCCCAGCTCCTCCTCCCATCCTGAATTTGCTGGGGTATTGCTTGAATATGCAGTCCCACTACCAGGTACCAAAGTCTAACTTTCCCATAAAAACTGTGTGCCTCAGTTTCCCCATCTATTAGATAGCAGTATGTAGTGGCCAAGGTTCTCTAGAGCAATAAGCAATAGAACAGCATAACATTTTGGTTGTGCACACAGGTCCTTCCTGCAGGGACACAGCCTGCCCCTGATTTGAGGGATCCTTGGCCAGTAAACTGACTCAAGCATGGGGATGATTGAGAGGCTCTGACTATTTTCATAATCCACAAGAAGGTAAGTTTCCCATCTATTTACTGCTAGGAAGACCACAATCATCAGGCCAATGCTGTGGGCCTGTATAACTATTCTGATTGCTGAGGTAATACTGCTACCCATTATGCTAACGAGGCCCACCTCACTTTCAGCAGCTAAGTGCTGGACATTTGATCTCTGGCATGCCAGGATCCACATATGCCCACTGTACCTAGGTTCCTTGGTTCAGTGCCTGTGGTTCAGACTATGAGGTGCAGCCTGCAAAGAAGGCCAACATCGAGTTCTCTGAGAATGGAAGCGCTCCCCTCACATGTATTTCTCAGAGTGTTGGTGAAAAGCATGTCTTCTGGACCCTCTCCCAGGATCAGTGGGGCTAACATCTCAAGTTCCCTAAGGCTTCGAATCCCTTTCTCTACACGAACCAAGAAGTCAACTTACTCAGTCGCCTTCTAGTCCATGGCTCAGCCAACCAAACTGTGGGACACCCTTCCAGCTCCTAATCCTTCAACATTAAATGCAGAATCTCTGCTCAGTGAGTTCATGAAAATAAGTTCATTCAGACCCAACCTTAGCTTCCTTCCACCATTATCCCGCACCATTAATATCCACCCACCACATGTCCCCTGGATTTCTGTATGCATGAATTAGAAAATGCAAGTTCTCTTGGAGTGCCGTGGGCCTCCTCATGGGTCATCCTTCATGTCTTATTTTTCGGGGCTTTCTGGGCCTTGAGTGCAGTTGTAGGTACTCATTTTAATAGCGGACACCCTATAAGACTGCGATCTCATCCTGCACTGTAATTCAACCAGGTATAAATGAGATTCTGGATTTCATTTTCAGGTTCTTGGCTCTGTCACTGCAGGAGAGAAGGATCTCCTTTGGGGCACACATAGACACTTTCGGTGCATTTATGTGGTGCTTAAGCTGGGTATTTGAAACTCCAAGCTCACCACCCTCTTTGTTTAGTGGCATTAGAGGCTGCTAGCCAATTTCATTGTATGCATAAGTTTGGGGAAAAACGTTTAAAAGTCTCAAATATACAGTACCTTAGATCCTTGCTTTTAAAAACCTTTTTCACTTATGTGTTTGGTACAGGGTCTTACTACACAGCTCAGACTCATGGTGATCCTCCTGTTTTCAGCTTCCCCAGTGGTGGGATGGTAGGTGTGCCTCATGATTCTCAGCCCCAGGGGCAGGGGTGGGGTCAGCATGGCATGCAGGACTAGGGATCAAACCCTAGTCCCTGAGCTTGCCTAAGCAGGCACTTAACCCATTGAGCTCTCACTGGGCCTGCTCCTTGCTTCTTATAAGTGATTGATTTGGAGTGCCAAATGGTGACATTTTGTTTTTTTCTATTGCCAGTTTACATTGTGAACCACCAGGGCACTCCAGTACCAGAAATAAGATTATTGCCATCTTTAAATCTAATCAGATGAGAGAGCCCATTCCAGAAAATTATCTTTAAAATTCTGTCCCTCTAGAATCACTCTTAGTACCAAGTTGTGCATTAGAGTTCTCTACAAAAACAGAACCAATAGGAAGTAGATAGATAGACAGATAGATAGATAGATAGATAGATAGACTGAAAATGCAAGCAAAATTCCCTCTTTCTCAGCCTCTTCCTTCTATTCTGGTTTCCACAGTAGACTACAGTCTGCTCTATGCAGTCCACCAATTCAAATGTTAATCTCACACGCACATCTAGAGTAACATTTGAATAAATATCTGAGCCAGCCAAGTTGGCCCAAAATTACCAACATGGGATATCAATAGTGTTACCAAGAAGATTGCCTTGGGGGAAGGAATGAGATACAGAAAGTTTTTGGAACAATAGCCGGCATATATAGGTACTTAAACGTGGGAGAAGATGACTCCGGTAGTGGAGACAATGGCAGTGATGAGGGTGGAAGGGATGTCTTGCAGGAGCCTCAAACTGCAAAGAGACAGCCTCGAAAGGGGTTGGACAGGCTCACTGCCCAACAGCTGTTGACCAGCTTTGTGGGGAAGATATGGAAGGAACAAATCAATCTTCCGCCTAGTGGCATATCCATCATTGTCCATCTTTGGATCCTTCTGGAAGATTGACTGGGGTTTGCCTCACCATTTGGGCCCAGTAGACACAAAATGCAACCAAATCTTGGAGTGGACAGAAGTGCACACTGGAGTAATTCCACAGAGCATCCCAACGATTGCGTCAATGGGAAGCCCTCGAGTGCCCATGCAGAGTCCAGTGTGTACGTCCCAGAGGTACAAGCAGGTTCTTGCCTGCAGCGCCAGGCCCATTTGCCACCATAGCCATCAGAGAAGTGAGCTCAGGAGAAAGCCAAGCAGCATGGTCTTGCTGCCTCCTAGGCAAGTACTGTTCTCTGTCTCCCCATAAGTATTTAACTCAAAACAGCTCAGTGAGCCTAATCCCAGCACTCTGGTAGGCTGAACCAGGAGGATCACAAGTTCAAACTCATCCAGGGCAATTTAGTGTGACCCGTCTCAAAATAAAAAGTTTTTTTTTAAAAAATTTTTTGAAACTTTACTTATTTATTCATATTATGGCCGGCTCAGCCTGCCCTGGGGGTGGGACTGGCACAGCATGTGGTGCTGGGGATTGAACCGCAGTCCCTGTGGTTGCCCAAGCTTGCCTAAGCAGGCACTTTAGACCACTGAGCTATCTCACCGGGCCCTCGAAATAAAAAATTTTAATTTGTGGGAGTGTAACTCAGTGCCAAGGCCATGGGTTGAATTCCCAGTACAGAAAAGGAGGAGGTGGGGCTGGGAATTTAGCTCAGCGGCACAGCACCTGCCTAGCAAGCATGGAATCCTCAGTTCAATTTTCAGTACCCCCCTAAAAAGGGAGGGAGAAGTAACAGTTGAGAACACTAGGGACTGAAACTCCTGCCCTTCACATTCCTCCCCTTCCACTATTCATCTTTAAAAAAAAGATTATGGAAGGATACAGAAAGTAAATATTTTCCCCTGCGAGGAGAATTTCTCCAATAAAAGCCGTCAGCAAAGACAGCGGCTGTGAGAGGCCTGCAAATGTTTTCATCTCTCTCCAACACAACCCCCATCTGGTGCTGTGTGTGCTGTGGAAAGTGTGCGCACGCACATGTGCTCGCGCGGAGAGGACGGCCCGTTCCCCATCGCTCACTCTCATCAGGCCTGCTGAGCTCACTATAAATCACCTTGGCGGCCCAGCGAGGGCCTGGGAATATGCTGACTCATCTAATTGGCCAGGAAAGATAGGGACGGAGCCGAGCGATCACCTCCCCCTCAGGCGCAGCAGATGCCAGCTGCCAGAGGACAAGGAGCTGGCTTCTGTTTTCCTGTGAATCAGAATCTTACAGCCTCCACCAAGGGCAGCCTGAGACCCGGATGCTGCTCGCAGTCCTGGCAGTCACAGAGGGCCCCAGATCCCAGGCAGGCATGAGGCCTGCTTGTTGCTTGACCCCTGTGCCCTGTGAGACAGTACCTCAGGGACTTCTCCATAAAAATGCGACCTTGCTCACACAGGGCCCAATGAGAATCCCTGATGAAGGCCACTTTCCTTATAAACCTGCCATGGAATGGAATTATGGGATGCCTGCATTGTTATCTGCTGTGCTCCACAGCTCCCTTTGTCCTACCCCAAAGTCACATTTCCGAGGTTTAAACTGGAGCTGAAAAGACAATGTGGCTCGTGCTTGGCACTCTCTCCCCAGTTCTCTGACGTGTGTTCTTAGACAAGGTGCGTTCTGTTCCCCAAGAGCAGGCTTGGAAATGTCAGCAGCAAAGCTGGCCACGAAGCCTAGAAGGAAGGCTGCCCTTTGGTACCCCCACACTTTTCCCTCATCCCCTAATAGAGGCAGCATTACCATATGGAAGCTGCCACAAACCTCTCTGCTATTGCTTGGATCTTAAATGGCCTCAAAAGCTTTATGTAGAAGGCTTGATCCCCAGTCTGGAGTGCTTGTGGGAAGTGCTGGAACCCTTAGAGGTGGAGTCTGGTGAGAGAATATTCATCACAGTGAGAGGATGTTAGTCACTGGGGTCCGTCCTGCAAGTGGATATTGGGACTCTAGCCACTTTCTGTCTCTCTTGCTTCCTGGCCACCATGAAGTAGCAGCTTCCACAGTCACATACTTCCTGTCACGTGAGGGACTGCTTTGCCACAGGCCCAAAAGCAATGAAGCCAAGTGACAATGGACCAAAGCTTCTGAAATTATGAACCAAAAAAACTGTTTTCTCTTCTTATGTTGATTCTCTTGGGCATTTTGACATAGTACTAGAAAACTGACCTACCTTCCTTTACTCCATACTCTGTGACAGACAAAGCACATGACTTCCAGGAGAGTATATTATCTCAGCAACAGCAGCAGCAGCAGTGTGTGTGTGTGTGTGTGTGTGTGTGTGTGTGTGTGTATGTGTTCAAGTCATCCATGGGGAAAGGTCTTTTTTTTTGAAAGGATCTACACGGTATTCAGGGTCTCACTATTAGATCAGACTCACTGTGATCTGCCTGTTTATAGCCTCCCAAGAGCTGGGATTACAGGCGCACCACCAAGCCCAGTCTCAATTGCTGTTTTAGCAGGCCCTGGGGGCAGGGCCAGCACAGCAGGCCTGGGGATTGAACCTGCTTGCAGGTGCTTTAATCTACTCAGCTATTTGGCTGGCCCTGGAAAAGTTTTTTAAAAATGTTTGTTTTGTTTTGTTTTTTTGTACGGGGTCTCACTGCACAGTTCAGACTTGTAGCAATCCTCCTGCTTTCAGCCTCCTCAGTGTTAGGATTACAGGAATGTGCTAAAATGCCCAGTCTTGGTAACTGGCTCAGCATGCCCAAGAGCAGGGCCAGCATGGGATGAGGTACCAGGGATCGAACTCCAGTCCCTGTACTTACCCAAGTAGGCACTTAATCCACTGAACTATCTCACTGGACCTTAGAGGGGAAAGTTTTGATAGGGTTTTCAGAAGCAGTGTGGATTCAAGTGATAGCAGAAAACAGTGTCTACACGATGCTTGGCCTGTGGTTATACTGATGACAATGGAAGACAGGCTAGAAGGCAGAGTCAGAGGGAGACAAATTGGACACATGCGAGAATCTCTGAGAAGCCTCTTCACCAGGGTCAGGAAAAGCCTGTGTTGACAGCAGCCTGCTAGTTTTTGCCTGTCCCATGTCCTCCACCCCCAGCAGGAGATCTGTTGGAAAAGAATAATACCCTCTGGAGGAAAAACTGGTCCCTCTTCTCCAAAACTGAAAAGAATCTGGGAGAAGTGTCTGGCCTGATAGCCATGAAATTCAGCTGAGTAGAGGGTGACAGTTTTCTGCTTTGCCTCTGGCCATCAGCTCTCTTGTTGTCATTAATCCTCCAAAAATGCTTAAGTGGGGACCAGGAATCCATTCCTCTGGCCTTGCCGAAGCCAGCACATAACTAGAAACATGATCCTTGTGTTTTGCTTTTTGAGTTCATGTTTGTCTGGACTCTGTACCCAGTGACGTCTGGGCCCAAAGCTCTCCATCTCTGCTGGGCCATGTCTGCCACAGCTCTGCATCTACCTGGCCCCAGATCTCCTGAGCCCTAGCCATAGGCCCTGTGACTGCCTCAAGCCTATTTCTGCTGTGGGCCTTCCTCTTTTGTGGGCTCTAGGGCTACCTTGATGGGGCGCAGAGCCTGCAGAGAGGGAGGGAGATGAGAGGACTAGGAAGGGCTGTCCAGTGAGTAGAAAACATTTTGGGAAGGTTATGAAAATTGTACCATTATGGCTTTTGGCTTTTGGCTAGGAGGAGGCTAAGGTGCAACTTTCTTTGGTCGTCCCGAATCCGGGTTCATCTGACACCAGCCGCCTCCAGCATGCTGCCCAAGTTCGACCCCCACGAGATCAAAGTCATGTACCGGAGGTGCACCAGTGGTGAAGTCGGCGCCACATCTGCCCTGGCTCCCAAGATCGGTCCCTTGGGTCTGTCTCCAAAAAAAGTGGGAGATGACATCACCAAGGCAACTGGTGACTGGAAAGGTCTGTGGATTACGGTGAAACTGATGATTCAGGACAGGCTCAGATTGAGGTGGTGCCTTCTGCCTCTGCCCTGATCATCAACGCCCTCAAGGAACCACCAAGAGACAGAAGAAGCAGAAAAACATTAAGCACAGCGGAAACATTACTTTTGATGAGATTGTCAGCATTGCCCAACAGATGCAGCACCTGTCTTTAGCCGGAGAACTTTCTGGAACCATTAAAGAGATCTTGGGGACTGCCCAGTCAGTGGGCTGCAATGTGGACAGCCAGCACCCTCATGACATCATAGATGATATCAACAACGGTGTTGTGGCGTGCCCAGCTAGCTAAGCAGCCTAAGAAGATAACATCAATGAAAAGATGATCTGACAAAAAAAAAAAAAAAAAGAGAGAGAGAGAGAGAGAAATTGTACCATTATGAAATGCTTCAATGAGAAGAAACAACACCTTTTAGCTCTGGAAAATTGGTCCTCTGAGGACTTTTAGAAGGAACTGTTGACTCAGTTATGGGTTAAACAGTATCCTCCAAAGTTTTATGTTTTTAAGACCTCACCTCCCTGTACCTCAGAATGTGACTATGTTTGACAACTTGGTTCTGAAAGAAGCAATTACATGATAATGTGGTTATGAGGGTGGGTCCTAGCCACTGTCACCAAAGTCAGCTCTCATAAGAGGAACAGGTTGGGACACAGACCCACACAGAGGGAAGATCAAGGGAGGGCACAGTGCAAAGGCAGCCATGTACAGACTGAGGAGAGGCCTCAGAAGGAGCTGGCACTGCCCAAAGCCTGGTAGCAAACTTACGGCCTTTGGACTTGTGAGACAAATCTATCTCTGCTATCTAACCTTCCCAGTCTGAGCTCTTCTGTTACGTCAACTGTAGCACACTAGCATACTAGGTTACAGTCAATGAAAGATTGGGCCTGGTTTGCTTATTGCTTTGTTTTTCCAGCACCTGTCACATAGCCTTCAATGAGCAAAAGCAAGCCATAGCTGCACAGCTTAGTGAGAAACCTCTTGTCAGAATCAGGAAAAGCCTTTGTTGACAAGCAAACTCACCATCTTTGTCTTACAATTCTGTAATTAGGGGAACTCAGTGTGGACATCTTGTCTCTATTCTCTGAAGTATCAGCTGGGCTGACTTCACCAGGAAACAGAAGACTGTATTAGTTCTCAGTTGCTGCCTAACAAATCACCCCTACATTCAGCAGTTTAAAATAGCAAATCCTTCCTGTCTCACGTAGTTTCTGTGAAACAGAAATCTAGATACATTCTAGCTGGGCCTCATTTAGCCGGAGGCCTCTGGCTTGAGGTATCTCATGAGATTGCAGTTGAGCCATCAGCAAAAGTCACCGTCCCATGTGAAGGCCCTTCCAGCAGAAGAATCTGCTTCCAAGCTTGTTCGTGTGGCTGAAGGTCTGTTTCTCACCACCTAAGCCTCTCTGTAAGGTTGTCTCACAATGTGGCAACACTTCCCTCAGCCAAACAACGTGAGAGAGATAATACAAGGGTGTCTGAAGTGAAAACCTTAACCTGCTTTTCCCCACTTCATTGGAATATAACTGAGGCCCCAGCCTTTTTATGACCTAACCTCTGAAAGTATCATCCTATCACCTCTGCTGTACTTTTGTTAGAAGCTAGGTGCTCAGTTTAGTCTCCATTCTGGAGAAGATTACTCCATGGTGAAATGAATACCAAAATTGGGGGCGATGTTAGATGTTTCCAATTGCAAGAAATGATTGTCAAGATGGCTCTGCTACATGAACAGCAAGTTGGTAGTGGGTATTGGCTGGAAGGTCAGCTGAGGGCTGTGGGCTGAGAGCCTTCCTGCCCTCCTGTGGGTTGCTCGGACTTCTTCACAATATGGTACTTACATTCTAAGAGCAAACATCCCAGGAGAGTAAGGTGAGTATACATTACATTTTTTATGCTTAGCCTCAGAAATCACATAGCGTCACTTCTGCCATCATTTATTTGGTCAAGATAGTAACAAAGGTCACTTGGGATCAAAGATAAAGGCCATAGTCTTCTGTATTTGATATAAGGGTGGCAAGGTTCTAGCAGAGCACATGGGACAGGAAATATTATTGTGACCGTCTTTGGGAAATGTCTTCTGCCACCACGAAGCTTGCTGCTAATCAGAGAAAGGGCTGAGTCTACTGTGGAAAAAACTAGACACAAGCTGGGTATCTAAGAAATGAAATAAGTTCTCATTATTCAGGACATGAGGCTCTTGGGACTCTTAGCCCTGATTCTGTTGCTTTGGTATAGGTTATTCTTCACCACTGAGCATACCCTTCAGATCATATCAGTGTTCTTACAATTTGTTATTATTTTTTTAATGTGTGTAGGACCAGGGATTGAACTCAGGACCCTTTGCTTTCCAGGCAAGTGCTTATTCTACTGAGCTATCTCCCTGACCCAGTGTCTTACAATTTGGAATTTAGACAGATGATCCCCTTCTCTGCTAGGATGTTTGGCTGCAAATCAAAGAGCCTGCGGTGATAGGGCCAGGTCTTGAAGGTATGAAAGCATTTTAAACTTAAGCTGAAGGAGTGAACTCCTAAAGGGAGAATTTCTGGTGCAAGGCCTAGAGAGCGATTTGTGGAGGATGATTTGAAAGCCACACTACTAATTCACAGGCTAACCATACACATTTCAGCATCTGCCTTCTCCTGTATTCTCCATTCTCCAATCTGCATCATTAGGTTCTGGCTCTCGGGGATCATAGGAGTTACAGAGCCAGTACGCAGAATTCTCTCTCCCACCCTGTGGAAACACAGGTGTCTCCATAGGGGATTTATGGAAGCTGAACTATGCATCAACAAGAGGGCTAAGGTTTTTTCATTTGCCCCTACATCCAGTCAATGTGCCTGTGTGGCTCTGTATCAACTTCATGAGTTAGGTAGTCTCCCCTTGCACCTTCTGTGATACTGGGGATGGAACCAAGGGCCACACATATGCTATGCAAGTGCTCTACCACTGAGTCACATCTTGGTCCCTGCCTTTCCCCTTCTCAGCAGCACTGAGATTTTTCCTCTGAAGACCCTTATTATACAGCAGCCAAGAGCTTTAGGTACATCTGAACCTATGTCAAACTCAGGGACCTAAGCTGATCAGAGCAAGTCCACTCCACTCTGGTGGAGTGGCAGAGATCAGCCCATCAAAGAGATACTCCAGGGACTAGGGAGATAGTTCAGGGGCACAGGTGCCTGCCTGGCAAGTGCAAGGTCATGAGTTCGATCCCCGGTTCTGCAAAAAAAATTTTAAAAAAGAGATGTTCGGGCTTTCAAGGGAGAGCTTCTGTCAGCAATCACCAGGCCACCACAGGGGAAGTCACTGAAGCACAGGCCCAGTGCAGAAGTGGGCAGAAGTGGAGGCAGAGAGCCCACTGGACATTTCAAATTCTGTGGGCCAATAAATCTCCCTTATTATTTACGTCAGACTGAATTGGGCCTTTCTTTCTTTTTTTTTTTTTAAGTTTATTTTATTTTTTTTTTAAACCTCATTTATTTATTTATTTGTGTTCTGGCTGGTTCAGCCTGCCCTGGGGGTGGGGCTGGCGCAGCATGTGGTACCGGGGATTGAACTGCAGTCCCTGTGGCTGCCCAAGCAGGCGCTCTAGACCACTGAGCCATCTCGTGAATTGGGCCTTTCTGCAGCACTTGTGTTTTCAACCTACTGTTAATTCAGCACAGTCTCATGATGTAAGACCAAGACACAGAAAGCAGTATGCATGTAAACAAGTGATGAACAACCTGGAGATGAAATTACAGGAGTAAGAAAACAAGTCAGGGACAAGGAAGAAAAATTTCCAGAAGACATATCTGATAAAGGACTGTAATCCAAAATACACAAACAACATGTGTGTGTGTGTGTGTGTGTGTGTGTGTGTGTGTGTGTGTGTGTTACTAGGGGTTGAATCCATGGCTTTGCATGTGTTGTACTACTGAGCTACATCCCAAGTACAATGAACCTTTAAAGTTCAGCAGTTAAAAGTTAACAACATGATCTAGAAATGGGCAAAAGATCTGAATAGACATATGACCAAAAAATGCATTTAAAAAATGACATGTGAGCCAGGCATGGTGACACATGCCTGTAATACCAGCATTCAGGAGGCTGAGGCAAGAGGATCATCTTGAGTTCAAGGCCAGCCTGGGCTACATAGTAAGATCAAGGTCAGCTTTAACTGCATTATGAAACCCCATCTCAAAAAGAACAACAACAAGGGGCCAGCCAGATACCTCAGCAGACTAAAGCACCTGCTTAGGCAGACTCAGGGGCTGGGGTTCAATTCCCAGCATGTTGTGCTGGCCCTGCCCCAGGGATTCACTGAGCCTGTGATTGAGACCGGGCATGATGGCTTGTGTCTGTGATCCCAGCGCTTGGGAGGCTGAAAACAGGAAATTCATTGAGTCTGAGCTGCATAGTGAGACCTTGTAGACCCTGTACTAAATACATTTTTAAAAAAAAAGCATGGGGAAGCCTTATACAAATATTACTAATTGAAAGAAGCCAAAGCAAAAGGCTACATACTGCATGTGTCTCACTCTATGGCACTGTAGAAAAGGCAAAACTAGAAAGTGAAAACATCAGTGGTTGCCAGTGGAGGAGAGATGGAGGGATGAATTGGCAGAGCACGGAGAATTTTGTAGGGCAATGAAGCTATTCTGTATCATCCTGTAATGGCAGACATGTGTCATTATACATTCGTTAAAACCCATAGAATATGTAGCCCTAAGAGTGCATCCTAATGTAAACTACCGCTTTTGGGTGCTAATGAGGTTTCAGCATAGGTTCATCAGTTATGACAGATGTACACTGTGTTGTCTGATGTTGACAGTGGGGGACACAGTGCCTGTGTGGGCACAGTGAGCCTGTGGAAAACCTCTGTATTGTCTGCTCAATTTTGCTGCGAGCCTTAGAATTACTCCAGAAACTAAAGTTGGTCTATTTTTTTGAATTGACATTTAGAAGCATTTCCATTTACAATGATATCAAAATATAAAATCCTGGGATTTAATCAAGGAGGTGCAAGACTTGGACAATGATAACTGCAAAATATTGCTGGAAGAAGTTAAAGATGCTCTAAATAAATAGAAAACTGTCTTTTGAGTTTCTTTGTGTTGCTATAACAAAATATCGTAGATGGGTAATTTACGTAGGACAAAAATTTATGTTCTCATAGTTCTGGAGCATAAGAAAGTTAAAGTCAAGGTGTAGGCAGCTTCAGTCGTTTGATGAGGGCTGAGTCCCCAAGAGGGGCAGAACATTGTCCTCACACGGCAGAGGAGTTGAAGATAGCAAACCCCTTTCTTCCCACAAGTCCTTTTAGAAGATCCATAATAAAGGAGGAGCCCTCATGGGCCAATCACCTCCCAGAGGTCCTGCTGTCTAATACCATCCTTTTGGTGATTAGGTTTCACCCAGAATTTGGAATAGCACACGACGTTCAAACCATAGCAATGTCACATGTTCATGGACTGGAATGCTTGCTAGCATTAAGGTGCAATGCTCCCTAAAGCAGGCTCCATATTCAATATGGTCTATCCCAGGATCCCAATGGGCTTTTCTTTAGAAATAGAAAGTCTGATCCTAAAATTGATATGGAATTGAAAGGGACACTGAATAGCCAAAAGAATCTTGGGAAGGAGAAGAGGTCGGAGGATGCACATTTGCAAATGCCAAAATTTACTACAATGATCCAGTAAGTAAAACAGTGTGGAACTTGTGTAAGGATAAACATATGGCTCAATAGAATAGAATCAGAAGTCTAGAAATAAACACACAGATCTGTGGTCAGCTGATTTTTTTAACAAGGGTGCCAAGACCATTCAATGGGGAAGGAATAGTCTTCTCGTGGTGCTGGGAAAACTGGATATCCACATGGGAAGCTGTGAAGATGAATCTTTGCCTCGTCTTTTATGTACATAAAACTCTAGAAAAAAATCATAGGGGTAAAACTTCATGACCTTAGATTTGGTGCTCAATTCTTAGATATGACACCAATTAAGAACTTTGATATATCAAAGGATGCTGTCAGTAACAGAAAAAGTCAGAAAGGATAAAAATGTGAATCATACATAATAAAGGTTTTGTATCCACACTATATAAAGAGCTTTCACAAGCCAACAACAAATGACTCAGTTAAAAATTGGGCACAGGACTTGAATAGCTATTTCCCCAGAGAAGGTATATAGGTGGTCAGGACGCACATGAAAGGAGGTTCAACACAATTCATTATTAGGCAAATGCAAATCAAAACCACAGTGACATCTACTTTATATCCGCTATATAGCTATAATTTTTTTTTCCTGCCTCAGGTTTATTTGTGCAAAGCTTACAGGAGGACACTAGCCCCCCACAAATGATACCCTAGGGATCACACCAGTCCTTTTTTTTTTACATTAACAGATAAGAAGCCTTTACTGTGGAGTCTAAATGGCAGCTTGGGCCCCTTTGGGGGCCTGGGCTGTAGCAGAAGCTGGAGCCTGGGCCTTGGCTGGAGACTGGGCCTTTGGCCAGCAAGGCCTGCGACCCTTGGCAATGTGGGTTCCGATATGCTTCCCAAGCTTGGGGTGGGTAACATAGGCAAGTCGAGTGAGCCTGCGGTTTACTCCCTATGTGATGATCTTGGGCTTGACCTCCTTGAGCTTGACAAGGGCCTTGACAGCCTCAGCGCGTGCACACATGGCCTTGGTATTGTTTGCTTGCATCTTCTTGAAGCCCTTCCTGTTGTGCTTCTTGGAAGAATGCATGTTCCTAAGGCACTTGGAATCTACCCCCTTTCAGAGATTCATATCTTTATGACTGAGGTTTCTTGATGCCATTTCTATGCCATTTTCAGGACTGGTCGTGCATGGTGTGGTTCTTGGACTTGGTCATAACTGCACTGTAAACTGCAGATGCCAAGCACCTGGAACCAAAAGAACAAAAAGATACAATTTTTTTATAAAAAGAAAATAACAAGTATTGATGAAGATGTGGAAAAATTGGAACCCGTATGTATTACTGATAAGGGTGCAAAATGGGGCAGCCACTGTGGAAAGCAGTTTGGCGGTTCCTCCAAAATTTAAACATAGAATTGCTATAGGACTCGGGCTGACCAAATATCTCAGCAGATTAAGAGGCCAGGTATTTGATACCCAGGCCTGCCATGCTAGCCCTGCCCCCCGAGGCCTGCTGAGATGGCAATGGAGACTGGGTGTGGTGGTGTGTGCCTGTAATCCCAACTCTTGGGAGGCTGTAAACAGGTGGATCACTACCAGTCAGATCTAGTACTGAGATCTTGAACACTCTGCAGACCCTTCCCTTTAAAAAAATACAAAAAAAAGAAGAAGAAGAAAAACCAAAAGCCAAACAAACAAACAAAAAGAATTGCTATAGGACTCATCAGTTCCACTCCTAGGTATATACCTGAAAGAATCAAAAGTCATCAAACAAATATACATAAATGTTCATTGTCGCATTATTCACAACAGGTAAATGGTGGAAACAGACCAAGTGAATGTGAGCAGATGAAAGGAGAAAAAAAGTATGACATATCTGTAATGGAGCAGCCGTGGTACAACATGGAGAAAACTGGAAAACATTCCACTCATTGAGGGAAGATAGACAGCAAGGGACAAGTGTCTCATTCTATTTATATAAAATATTGAAAAATAGGTAGATCAGAAAGAAGATTAGTGGTCACCAGGGGCCTGGGAGAGGAGAAAAACGAACACATGGAGGTCTTTGCTTGTGGAACAAGTATTAATTAACTTTGGGGGTGATGAAAGGGTTTTGAAACTAGACAGAGGCGACAATTGCAGCACAGTGTGAATGTTCTAAATTCCCTTCTAAGTGGTTCGCTTTATGTTGTATGAATTTCACCTAGGAAAAGCTAACATACAGTAATGAATGAATGGTACCTCTGAAAAGAGCTACTACAGGAAGAAGCGTGTCCCAGGTCATCTATGTCAACATTTCAAGGCACAGTCTTTGCTTTGCTTCCTCATTCCCTGTCCTGGCCATTTGCCCTTGACATTTCCCTTGAAGGTGAGAGTTTAAAGAGCCAGTGTTCAAGTGGTCAGACACACCGACTCCTCCAGTGTCTTAAGTCATTATTACTGTCATTGTTCAAAAAATATTTTACAAGCTCAGTCTTTGAACAAAAAAGCTTTCTTAAGAAACTCGTGATTATGTCCCTTGCCCTAATCCCACATCAGATTATTAACCAAGGCTTTGTGGACTCAGGCTCTGGGCACTGGGCCATCTTCCCAGCAGGACTCTGCTGATTGTTACTATGCTAATCCAGAAACCTGCTAAATCTCACCAAGGCAAAAGAAAAGGTTTCTGGGGAGAGGCACTTAAGGCACAGTCACGGGCTTCCAGGGGCTCTGTGGAGTTGCACAACTCTCAGCAGGGTGTTTCTCAAAATTGCTGGGCAAGATCATCAATATTGAAAACTGAACCTCCCACATTAGAAAATAAATGAACAACAATGCTGAGAGCTCAGTCTGGTCTCTGCTTGCTTGTTCCTTATTCTGTGCATGTGGAAGATGTGGCATGTGCTTGTTCCACAAGTGGAGGCCTCAACATGCCACCCAGGTAATGGGCAAAAGGAGCAAAACAAAAAAAGTGGGCAAGGAGAACACACACATCATGGTGGTGCTCGCCTATAATCCCAGCACTTGGGAGGCTGAGGCAGGAGGATCAGTGTGAATTTGAGACTAGCCTGGGCTACAAAAGTGAGCTCAAGGCCAGCCTGAGCTGCATCGCAAGACCCTGTCTCAAAAAGACAAAGAATAAGAAGATGATGAAGGAGAAAGAGAAGGAGAAGGAGAAGGAGGAGAAGGGGGAGAAGAAGGAGAAGAAGAAAAGAAGAGAGGAAGGAAGAAAGAAAGAAAACCCACACATCTATGCGCCAAGGAATAGAGTCAGATCCTACCTCACACCATCCACAAAAATTCATACTTGTGGGTTACTCAGCAAATAGCCTGGATCACACAGCTGCCTGCTGCCTGCCTGGGGGACCTGGGCAACAAGTCCATCTCTCTCTGCCAAGGAGGACTGTTCCCCTGGTCTCCTGCCCAGCCAAGTGGGTCCCTCTACTAATGCCCTATGCATTTCCCTGTCTCTGGCCTTTGCCTGTGTTTTCTCTCTCTCACAATTGCCATCCCCAAATTGAAGGCTAAGTTAAAAGGTTTACCCTTTCTACCACAAATCTGACTAGGATTTCTTTGCCAGAATTCTTTGTTCCTTGTTCACAGTGCCCATGGCACTGGATGTAGCCATCATCTGTCCTCCATTTATGAGTTAGCCCTAAGTTTAAAAGTGTTGTCACACTGTCTCTATAAAGTGTGTAAATGTACTAGAGACTTGAGTATTTTCACACTGAAAGTTCAGCTCTCAGATTACATCTGAGCATTGGAGGTGACCCTATAATCCTGCATGCAGGCCATGTGTCCCCAGTTTCAGCTTGCATTCTCACTATGATTCAACCACTTATTTCACTGCACTTTGATCAAAATTATACAATTTGTCTCTTTCAGTAGACTGTGAGCTTCTTGGGGCAGGGAACAGTAGAAACTCAAAATTGCCATGGCTTAAATGCAACAGAAGTTTCTTTCTCAGGTGTAAAAGTCCAGCAGTAGGCAACTCAGCACAGAAATGGCTGCTGTCCCACTGCCTGCAAGGAAGAGCACTCTTAGCAGGCTCTGTTGAGAAAATGATACTTGTTTATAACAGAGAAGGTTCTGTTGAAGTCCTCCAGAAGGTTCTCTCAGAAGAGCTGGACATGGTGGTGCACCCCTATAATCCCAGCATTCCAGGGGCTGAGACAGGAGAATTGCTTGTTAGTTGAAGTCCAGCCTTGGCTGCAAAGTGAGCTCAAGGCCAGCCTGAGGTACACAGTGAGACCTGTCTCAAGAAGAAGAAGGAGAAGGAGAAGAAGAAGACAATGAAGAAAAAGAAGAAGAAGAAGAAGAAGAAGAAGAAGAA